>CM023452.1:102916106-103144840 GCA_013339765.2 Haemaphysalis longicornis | reverse complement strand
CTTCATTCGCAAATGCCGTAGTTCGAGCGCTGCGCTGGCGTCCTTGCACTCGCCTTTCTTGCGATAATTGTGTATCCTCAGCGGCGTTCACTCTGCGCCCGCTTTTACTAACGACCTACAGCCTACCTTAATTACGCGCAGTTTAGAGTGCTTTGCCGTTTTTGTAGAAATGTTTCCTTCACCTTCATGTCGTTATAGGCTGCTGTGAGTAGACTAAAAACATACACATGCTGTTGTGCGTGTGTGCACGTACAGCGACGTGAAAAGCCCCTGCTTCCCCGACTTCGCAGCCGGATACACTAAACTACACTCGCGGCCGTACGTTCATGTGCGAACCTAGTGAAAAACGCAGACTTGTTTTTCTGGGAATACGCGCCAGAGAAGACTGCGATCAATCGATCGGGTAAACTGAAATTACAGCCCCTCTAGGTACAAATTATGTAACTAGTTACTGCAGTTAATTAATCATGCAATACGTTTTTTCACCGGGCGCGGTCGTTTACAGCCGTTATTAATGGAGGCGCCTGGACAGAATTGTTTTGTGCTGGGATATATTCTGGCAGATTTGTACATTGCACTAACACAGGGATACACCCGAAAGAAATTCGAAAGAGGACCAATGTCACGATGATTATCAAGAGAAAACAATAAATCACAAAAATGAATTGGTGCCAGCAAATAGATATTTTATTGGAACAAACGTCCGTAATGACGTCGTGCAGGTGGCTTGTGCTGCTGACGTGGCTTCCCGTGAGAAAAAATGTTGGGAGTGGCATTTGGGTTTAGTTTTTTTAACGCCAAGCTTCCCCAATATCCGTTGCTCAAATTGATCCGTGAAATAATCCTATTGAGAAGGGAAAAGAAATGTCGCCACCGAGTTTGAGATGCGCCACAAACACTCCGCAAATATAGGCAATAATGCATTGCAGAAGGGAGTTAGTGACTGTTCTACCGTAGCATGGTCAAATTCGTGTTCGCGCATCTGCTCAGTGCCGCGTCCGCTCAACTCGCTACACTAAACCCGTTTAGCAAGCGCTTTGCTGGACAAAAATACGTCTGCTGAAAATAATATAGTCGCCCAGTGTGTTTTGGTTCAAATCGCAATGACTGGATACGCTGCGCCATTGGCTACTAAGATTAAGTAAGCGCGCACACTGCAAATGTACGGCATCACGTGTAATGCAAACGTAAGTCGTAATTAACGTTCCTCTGTGCATACACGGAAGAAAGGGCGTACAGCCGTTACGGTGCGAATATGCATTTGAAGTGCTCATTCAAACGTGCGCGAATTTAATAAAGCGATAACAGAAATTGCGCATCAAACGTACGTCAACGGCGCGGTCACTATATTAGCTGACCTTAAATTGTTTTACCTAGCCGCAATTTTTTTTTCTCGCAACAGCCTCAATTTGCGCCGCACCGACCAAGCCCATATTACGCAGCAAATCACTCCGATGTCATAACAACGGGATTATAATACCACCCGGGTAGCTAACACACAAAACATGACTTCACGCCAAAAAGAGCGTACACGCACTCGGAACGCACACGATACATGGTCAGACGCAAGCTGCCGTCGGCCAAAACAAGCATGAATTCAGGTGAACAATTCTCGCGTCACGAAACCCTTACGACAACTGACTGAACATGCTACGCCGCTGATATTGATGCTGGAAGTTAAGCGCGCACATGACAAATACACGGCCTCTTATCCAAACCAAAGCTTACGACGGGACGAACTCGGCGCTGCGCGCAATGCCTACTCAGAACAAAGCGTGGACGACGGTCGCGAAGGAATACGCATTTCTTCGTAAGTGACCGCTCAAGCTCGCGCAGAATTTAACAGAGCAAGAACAAGCATTCAGAAACTTACCTCGAAAAAGAGTGATGGTAGCGCGGCCTGAAGTATGCCCGTTCAAATCTATGCACCAAACTTTTCTCCTTTTGCGTCGCGTTTCCCGGAGGGAATAACGAAGTCTTGTGCCCTGCCTGACGATTTTCGCGCTGCCTAAGGCACAAACATCGACCCCGAGAAGCAACCTAAAACGACACCGGTGCGACATTTTTTCGAAGCGAGCCTATTCCGGGTACTGAAGCACGGTGGCGACGGTGGCTGGGAAGCCGAAATGGCGCGCAGCGGCGGCGTTGCGCATGTCCCAGCCGGCGGGGCTCCCCCTGCCCTTCAGGAGAGGAATTAACCAACCTCTTGGGCGGGTGAGGAGCATCGCTAGGCGGATGTGACGTCACGTTTGCTCGCAGCGTTCCCGCGCGGTATGTTTACATTTTTCCGAGTGCTGCCTACACAAATCCCCCCCTTTCGTGCCCACGGCGTACGTGCCGTAGCGTTCAATAGTCGCGTTCAACGCAAGAATTCATAAACTGGCGATGGTTGTCGCCCTGTCAGTCGTCGTTCAACAGCTCCAGCGTCTTCTGGCACAACAGCTTTGCAGTTATCTGTTACCTCCCGGTTCCAAACCATCGGCCGACCAGGTGAGTGTTTTTTGGCGGGTTTGCAATCAGTTCGCATATCTCCTACTGCAAAGCGTGCTTTCTGCTTGCGGCAGTTATATTAGCGACGTTTACGAAATTGTTAACGGCGCGTTCTCACCGTCTTGCATTATTGTTGCTGTTTATGCTGCTCTGTTCGCGTCTGTCGGCGATCGCAAGCTGTTGGCGGTTTGTTGCACGGCGGGGGAACCCGTCTCGCCCGTGGCGCTTCTTTGTCTCTTCTTCAATGTGGCGTCATTAACATCGCTTGTTATCCTTGGGCTAACCTATCTTAATGTTGTAACGAAAATGAACTTGCTGTGCGAACTGAGCGTGACAGAACGCTGTTGGCAAGGTTTTCGTGTGCGCGTGTGGTTCGTGAGGGCGTTGTAACACGCTGCTTTGGCCTCTTGCACCTCTTTCCTGCATCTAGTACTCTTGCTTGCCAGGAGTGCCTGCCAAGGGATGGTTACTTCGTTATGTGTTTTCATATTTAATAGTGAACCACTCAGCGTTCTATAACTGATGCAAATGCAGGCGGAACGACCCCGATAACAACGGGGCAGGGGCAGTGCTTGTGTGGTCTTCTCTGTCGTTTGCCCTTCTTTTCAGTCGTCGTAGATTATTTACTGTTGCGTGAACGTTGTTTGATTCTTCACGTTTCATTTTTCTCTTGCAGCATCTCCTGACTGCAGTCACGGTGCCCCTAGCCTGCGTGCAGCACTCATCCTGCCATTCTAGTGGGAACTGATGTTCGCAGGCCACTTGTCACACCTAACGGGTTCCCGCCCTTGCCTGGCTTATAATTGATGGTATACTTCAGATACACTGCTGCGTTCTCTCTCTGCATACATTTAAAGCGAGTGTTTACACTAACACAGCAGTGGAAAACCATGAAGACAGCAGCGTGTGTACTGGAAATGCCAGTGAAAACAAAACCAAACGATCTACAGATCTATGCCAGCTTGACCATTACAAATCTTTCAGCGAGTGTCAAAGCAATGGACAGCTGGGGATATCTCGTGCGCTAAATTGTGTTCTTCTTTCTGTTTGTTTTCTATTTGCTGGTATAAATTTACGAATTGATAGTATGAGTAAAGTAGACAGAGAACAAAGTGATTGCGTTGCTCTTAGAAATGCCTTACACGAAATAAAACTGCTTCCTGGAGTTCGCACTGCTCAGTGGGGGGGAAAAAAGGTTCCGTATAACAAATAATTTGGTGCACCCAAACCCATCTGTGATGAACATATGTCATGCATGGATTATTTAAGGGCATGTTATTAGCTTTGGCAAAACAAGAAAGTGACCTCTTTCTTGTGCAGAAAACTAGTTTAGTTGTAATTTTGGCTCTTATCTGTCCAGTGTCAACAGGAATAGTAGCCTTGATGTGCGACTTTGCGGACACTTTCCTGTCACCTTCCTTCAATGTCACCACAGTGGTGGTGAAGACTCCTGGGCAGTCGAAATCGCATGATGACAGGCAGTTATATTCTACCACGAGAAGCACCCTCCACAAGCCATGAGGCCTTGCTCTGTTTTCAGCTGGGGCTCCTTTCGTTGCCAAGTGCCTTGGTCTTTTGGGGTAAAGCTCCCAAAACAGGGTGGTCTTGTCCCTGTTGGAATTGTCATGTTGATCATACTTTTCACCCACAGCTTTCCAGTTCATTTCACTTTTCTAACCCAATTCTAATGTTATTAGTGTAGGGAAATCTGGTGTCCAGCAGCTTGCGTTTCAAAGGGAATAGATGTAGCAACTACATCAAGCACTAGCTGATTCTGATGCTTAGTGGACTTTGCTGTGAGCCGTCCAAAGCACCACAAGGGGAAGCAGTGCCATGTAGTGTACTATTTTGGAGCTGCAAAATTAAAATTTGCACCTTTTATTACAATGCACCTTTTTTACCTCAATTTTTTATGCTGCAGTGGAAATCATGCGAATACATGTTTGTAAATGTCCATTCCACCAACAAATTCACGGCATGCCTTGACAGTAGGCGCAGTTTTATGCATCTAGATAATCACCTGTACCCATTTATCACAGGCCTGCAATTTGCACATGGTCGGATTTAAGCACCCTAAATGTGGCAAGTGTAACCGACCGTAACACACAATCTTGAAAACTCTACCTTATCAACGCGAAAGCAATAAGTGGCCCATTGACTAAGAAGCCACTATCCGCTGTCTGTACTAGCACAACAGCTCCTAAACCGGCCGGCAGTGCAAAGGGGAAAAAGAGTAATTGAGTTCAAAACTGGGAATCAAACCCAGGACATCCCTAGTGCAAGTCCAGCACCACATCCTTGACACCACTATAGCTCAGTGGGTCTAGCTGACTAAAGGTGGACCCAGGGAGCGCATTATGACCTTAAACTAAAAAAAAGTCCACAGGTACAAGCAACCCGACATACAATGAGTTTTAAATTTCTTGGCAATTCATTAGGCCAGCACATAGCCGTAACATCCCCACTCAGGTGAATTGGCCAGTCACGATGATAGCTGCTGTCAGAAGCTCATGGCTGTTTCACCAATTCCCGTTTGTCTTAAAACAATGCTGCTTAAATTACACACTGGCCAACTGCACCTCATCGAGTATATTTTACGCTCCTAGCATTCTGCAGTAGCCTTGTTTAGTGTTAAAGAACTACGTATTTGATCACATGTGAAGACTGCGATTTCTGTTAGCATTTTGTGCTTTCAACCTGAATTGGTTGACGCTCGTCAATTCAACACTGGCTGCAAATTTTTTTGTGGTGTAATAAACATAAAACCTGGATAGAGTAAAAATACTGAAGAGTAAATTATGCTAGGCTTATACATTGCACAGCGTAGCTGTAAACATCAAAATTCAACTTTTTAGGTTTCACGAGGAAAAGCTCAGCATAACTTGGGCCAGCTATGAAGGGTAACTGCAGTGTAGGGCTATAGGTTAAGTCAGGCCACCTATAAATCTTTGACATGCTTCGAAATCTTGGCACACAGGCTTTTTTTTTGTTCTACCAAAACCCAATGCTTTGGACTTTGGCGAAATGTTTTGTACGGGTTAAACTGCACAATGCAATTGCAAATAAGAATTGAACAAACGTCTGTTGTGTCCATTCGAGAATCCAGTGCTTGCCTAATATCGAAAATTGCATCCAGCAATCGATTCAAGAAATGTACTTGTATGTCCAAGAGACAAGCTCAAATAAAAAGTTACCCTACTTCAACTGCATTCCTTGCATATTTATTTATTTGAAAATATTTAGCACGAAAACAGAATGGTACCAACAGGCAGTGCTGTCACTTTTCGTGCTCTCTCTCTCGTGCTGTGTTTTTTTTCCAGTTTATTTTTTTTAAAAATATGCCACATTTGCCATTTTAGTTGGTTTTATTTGTTTTGATGTTATGCTGTGTTGCCAACGAAACTTTGTAAATGTCTTCCTAAGAAAAAAATAAGAATACCTAGCATTTGTAAGTGTATGCTTCTTGATGGATAGCAACTCTCACTATATGAAAGTGAAGCCAAGAAAACACCAAAGTCATCACAAACACTGAAGAATGTTTATTGACATGGCATCACATCACTTGCTGGACAAGCAACAAGGCACCATAATGCTGCTCACACAAGAGTGCGAAGTATGCGCCGTGGCTAAAACCACTTGATAAAAATACAAGCAGGCGCTTATCTGCCCCAAGGTGACCCTGAATGAAAATGTGACATGCGCAACACTGGAAATCAACAAAAGTTATTGGGTCAGGCATAAGTGAAAAGTGCGGGCAAAAGTCGAGGGCACTTTCATGTGTTGGATGACGAGACTGCTGGCACAAGACAGGAAGGATCGAAGGGTGCTAACTCAGTATTGTATGGTTACAAATACGTGCAGATTGCTACTCACTGGACCAAAAGTGCTCACCAGTGGAATATGCCATGCCAAAAAGGCATTACAGAAAAGCCAACTTTCTCTGACAATGATAATGATCGTGGGTAAAGAAGTGCAGAAAAAAAAATGCTTCCTGCAGTCAGAAACAAATCAGGACCCTCGCGGTGTGAAACCAACATCTATTCCGTGACACCATTGCAACATGGTCGAAGTAGTTTGAATCTGGATAGCGGTGCATCGAGATGCAAAATTAGACAAAAATGGTGCACCTCACATTCTAATGACGACGACAGTTTGAATGCGAAGCTTTCGTCAAGCAAAATCAAGCGGCGAAGTTTCAAAGCCACTGCAATCAAAAGTCCAAACAGCATGCAAGTAAGTGATAGCTGAAATAGATGACAATCTAGCAAGAAATCCCTCGCGAGAAAACTGAGTTAAACTGAAAGACAATTTCTCCTAGACACCCTTCCCACTAACTTACAACCAAATTCCTTAAATGATCTCTTGCGTCCCTCCTACCCACCTAATTTAGCGGAGGCAGTGTGGGACACTCCTGCATTTCATATACCGACCCACTATTTTTCCCTTGCTATTTCCCACCCATACCCGTCGTGAACTTTAACTAATCGCTGCTTCTAAGGGGGTCTGATGCACTAGCAAGAGGCCCCCGGGTTTTTTTTTTTAAACAGTTCAAGAAACTTTAAAAAAAAAAGCCATTATTGTCGTAAGACAAAAGCGTGCACGTTTTTTTTCCTTGAAATTTAAAACAGCAACTAATGAACACATGACAGAACAAGTAACAGAGAGCAATGATGAAACTGACAACCACAGATTTGCACATAACTGTGGAGAGGAACTCTCTGGATAGGAGACTGAGCAATAGAAGAGCACAGCAGCTGCGGCTGAACCTTCCCATGCAGCTGAACAGAGACGAAGAATACGGCAAATGGACAAAATTAAGGGTTGGGAGTCTTAGTAGCCACTGTACTTTCTTATAAACCAGGCGTGTGGCTGGATGGTATAGATGAACAGCAACGTGGGAGCTAGAGGACTGCTTGCTGGCGACACTACTACCACCCAGTAGTCTGTACTCCACAGTACACAGTAGGAGGAAACAAACTGGAAGTGGGACTGCGAATTGCCATGATGTTACAAATGAAAAAAGTGCTGCGTGGCTGTCACAAGTCAAGGTCAATCACCCTTAAGGGGAGGTGCCAAAACCCCTTAGAGAGAGGATGAAGACATGACATTTGAATCTAGTGGCTAAAAATGAACCATTCATGTAGCACCCCACCGAAAAAGGGGATTGATCTTCACTCATTTCCTGAAATAAAGTTTAAAAGCAGTTCATCCAGGGCAGTTGCCACCAGCACCCTAGAGTAGTATGGTGGAAACACACCACAATCTTTGCTTTTGGGAGGTCTTTTACCGGGCTGTCTACCAAAAAACTCAAATTCTTTTTTTCTAAGGGGGCACCTGGTCTTAAAAAAAAAAAAAACATGGTTTTTACAGTTAGGACGATAAAAATTGGGTGATGCATGTGGTTTTTCATTGAAATTGTAGATATGAAGTTTGTTTCTGTGTAAAACAACTACATTAAACTTTATTTGGCTTTTATGTTTGATTTTTTGACAGCCTTTGTAAAAAAACTGCTTGGGGGATGCAGCTGAACAAGGTACCGGTGAACTGTGCACAAATCAAGGACTGACTGCCATAAGACTAACATTATCATTATTTTGGTCTGTAGCAGAAGTGACAGCTGTTTGAAGTTTGGGCCTGGACGGCAACACCAGTTTTCCTGGTTCCCATTTTCTAGGCCCAAACTTCACATGGCTGTAACTTCTGCTACAGACCAGATAGAATGATAATGCTAGTATTATTGCACTCCTTGACTTGTGCACAGTTAACTGGTACTTTATTCAGCTGCGCCCCTCCAGCAGTTTTTTTTATAAAGGCTGTCGTAAAATCAAACATAAAAATCCAAATAAATGTGAATAGAGTCGTATTACACAGAAACAAATTTCATATATACAGTTTCAATGAAAAACCACATGCATCCCCCGATTCTTATCATCATAACTGTAAAAATAAAGTTTTTGATAAAAAACTGATGTTCCTTTCTAACTCGAAGCTTTCTGGCCAGCTCCGGCCTCGAAGGTCAGCTGCGCCTGATCAAAAGGACTGTCAACGCGGCTTGAGCTCAAGGCATCCTGGAATGAGGACACCTCTCTGAAGCATTTTGCGCATTTAATTAAAGTTTATTCTCGCTCTCTCTCTTGCGACTTGAGTCAAAGTCCAAAATCTAAACTGCTTCGACCGTATCAGAAGGGCGCAGTCTGACAGACAATGGTTTCATAATGCAAGGGACACTGGTTCCATTATGACCATGGAAAGCGTTTTTTCTTGAGGTGCATGTGCTTTTGCTTATCATCCTCATCGTTTTGGGAAAACACTGTGTAAAGTTAGCTTTCCTGCAGTGCATTATGTAGCCACATTGAATGCAATCAGTGAGGTCCTGAAAGCTTCACTTTAACAACAGGAGTTACGTGCTCGTCAAGACCCTCGTCTCACAGCAAACTTCTCTTCACCAGCAGGCACAGGCTAGAGCCCAGTCAGCAGGTGCTGCAAAGACATGATGAGAGTATTTAAGCACGAACCTCAAGATGGAAAGGAGGCGGAGCAAAGAGCAAGAAAAATGCATCAGGAGGAGACTGCAAGCTCTGGGATGAGCAAGCTAGGTGGTGGTGCTGTCAGGACACTGATGTCGCAACCCAAGCCTGGGAACAAGCGGAGCCAATAGCGCAGTTGTTCCAGCCTCCTCTGGAACAGTGATTCAGCTGATACGCCAATGACACGCCAACAGTGACACGGCCAATTTATAGTTATATTCTATATTTATATTAAATGAAGCCAGTTGCACGTGGATGCTATCTCCCGAGTTGTGCCATGCTTGCACCGCTCACCCCTTGCTGGTAGCCATGTGCTCGTACCGTGGTCAACCTCAAGTCTTCACCCCTTTCCTTTGAAATCCTTTGTGTGCACGCACAACTCACCACATGCTGTCGAAAAAGAAGAAATAAAAACGTGCACACTAGAAAGCATAGCTGCTACCCCAGCAACAAGTGGAGGGGGCACCCTTTTGTTTGTTTTGCCCGAGACGACTGTCCAGAATGGCGGATTACCAGCCCGCGCATTTGCAGATTGCTAATAGAAAAAGGTCCATTACCGCAATCTCATGGAGTCCGACGTATCACAGACGCTGCCGGCACATACATGGCGGCGCACACACAGGGTCGCCCACTTGTGGGCCCACCAGTGAATACAACCTATGAAGTGCTATACCCACCACCGATATAGCATTATCTAGCTGCAGTCAGCAACACTTTTTTATATGTTTACACGTACTTTCAAGCGTTCGGAGGGTCAAAATGGCTGCTTGTGTCACTGCTTCTGACCCATCATCCATGGGTCGATCCCACCAATCTGGCTGCCACAAATCACAGTAATAACGCGGAAGTCTTCAATTGGTGGGCCGGACTGACACAACACGATTCGCGCCAGGGCTGTCAAACTGGCGTGGCAACTTTCTGATCGCGGGCGTTAAACACGCCATAGTGGTTCGAACACTTGCCCAGTAATGAAGGTAGCTATTTCTGTCGTCGTTGGTTTGTCGCATAATGCATGCTTACTGATGTTTAAGTGCAAAGCCTGGCAAGCTTCTCTAGCTCGCCCAGAATTTCTCGATACGCAAACTCTGAGCTGACGTGTGAGCACGTCTGTTTGTCGTGTGGTTCCTTGTTAATGAGCCAGACCATGCAACTGAACGGTGCGAATGCAGATTTGATGCTTTCAGCGCATTTCACTCCTTTCTTCGATCAACAAGAGAGAAACTGTCAGTAATGCTCGTAGAAAGACGGGGCGAGTCAGAAATGCTGCCTTGGACACTTCCTAGTACCATATAAATTAGTGTACTTAATCTTACCGAGAGCCAAAGCATCATTTTAGGTGTAGTGAAGCAGACCAGAAAACACCCCTGCCCTTTTTCTTGTCCTTTCTTTGAAGCACTCCTTTGTTTATGTATTGAAAACCAATTTGTGCAGCGGCACACTTCATTAGTTATTTGTGTATATGGCTAATTTTTTACATTTTAACATTTATATGTTCTCATTGTAGTATGATACTAATCTTGATCAGTGCATTTTTGAAGCAGAGGTGGTTTCTTCTTCAGGTGGCAGTTCCTTTTCCTCTACAAAAAAGGGCTTGCTGTAAACAGGATCAAGCAACAAAAAAGGAAATCTGTTTAAGTAAGGAGGAAAAAAGGTTCACGTCAATTTAAAGGCTGAGACAAAGATTATGGCAGTCACTACACGTACTGCGGTTCCCGTAGGGCTAACAAGCGATTTGCAAAAACTGGACAACACTTCCAATGGTGCGGAAACCGAAGAATGTACTCCTGCAATTAAAACACGGAATTATCGCTGCCCCTTCAAAGGTAGATTAATGGAGCCATTTTGGCACTTGATCTTTAGAAAGCTTTGATCGCGTATCACACCAGGCTATTTTGTGTAACGTTGCCACTTTCACTCCGTGTCCCGCACATACAACGATATCCGTAACTTCCTTTCGAACCGCACGGCTGTTATTCAGCTCGGTGACCTACAATCCGACACTATCCATTTCCCAACCATTGGGCACGCCTCAAGGTGCAGTATTATCCCCACTCCTATTTAAACATTGCCCTAATCCACCTTTCCAGTAAGCTCGCCGCGATCCCCTCGCTTACTCCACAGCATATACGCCGATAATATTATGCTGTGGACCACCAGAGGCAGCGACTTTCAAATCGAGGAGGTTCTCTAACAGGGAGCTGACTTAGTTACCGCCGCCGCGCAAGTTGGGCTTGGATGCTCACCTGAAAAATCTGAGCTTTTAATCCACCCGCCAAATCAACCGGCAACCCGGCCCAGACACCCACCATTGAGGTCCGCATTGATGGTAGGGATGTTCACCAAGTGGAAGTCCTGAAAATACTTGGGCTCTGCATACAGCGCAATTTTGCAAACATTAAGTACCTAGCACAGCTGAATTCTCAGGTGAATCAGACGATCGCCCTCATCCGCAGGATTGCTGCCCGCAAACAAGGGGCTCAAAGAAACGGAGCGTATCCGGCTGATACAGGCATTTGGGCTCTGCCTTCTCACTTACTCCCTCCCGTATCTCTTGCCCTCTCTAAAGTCAACTGCCTCATTCGAAAGACCTAAAAAACGGCGCTACAAATCCCTCAGAGCACTACCACTGCCAGACTTGAGAAACTCGGCATTTACAATACTGCGGAGGAACTCATTGAAGCCCACCTTATCGGTCAGCTAAACAGGCTCTCATCCACCCCCACCGGTCACACTCTCCTTGTTACTGTTAACCTTAAAGCCCCTATCCTCTGTGATGACAGTCTCCCGGTACCAGCCGACATTCATGGCTCCCTCACTATCCACCCTTTACCGGGCAATATCACCCTGTTTTCAACAAGCAACCTAGGGAACTACGAGCACAAGCACTTACAGAGAAATACCCCGTCCACCCCACTACGGTTTACGTGGACGCAGCTTGCTATCGATGGCAGGATGCATACGCTGTCACAGTAGTAATCAACCATCCCAACACTCCTCCTCTTAAATCCCTAACAGACCGCACCAACTGACCGCTGAGGCGGAAGAGGCGGCAATAGGTGATCGGTAAAAAGTGCAAATGCTCATGGGTGCATTGTCAGCTCCCGCGGAGTTCTGTTACTTCCGGTTTGAGAGCTCTCCTGGCCTCCCATATGCTGACGGCTTTCACGCGCGGCTTGTGCTTGTGTTATCTGTTTCCACTGAAAAAAAAACCGCTCATGCATCGCACATTCAATGTGTAACAACAATGAATTCTACTAGGGGCTTCTCTGAAAGGTTAGCACTCTGTGACAAATAAACAACACGCACACACGCGCGTGAAAGCCGCTGGCGTACGGGAGGCCAGGCGAGATCTCGAACCGAAAGTGGCTGGAGCAGACAACGTACCCATGAGCCTTTGCACTTTTTACCGGTTACCTATCGCGCTAGCCCTTACACATAGGCCCGCCCCCTATCACTATCATCTCGGATTCGAAAACGGCCATTCGAAATTACGCCAGAGGCATGATCTCGCCCCTGGTGCTCAAAATTCTCCTCAAAAATCCTCCTACCATACAAATAAAGCTGATCTGGACTCCGGCCCACATGGGCGTGGGGGGAAATGAGGCAGCAACATAGGGCCGCTCGAGAGCATACCGTCCAAGCAGGGCCCTAGCCTCGAACCCTTTTCACGGAGCCCTATCAGCTTGGGACAGGTCTCTTGACCTTCCAAGACATTACGGCACATTACCGCCTCTCACGCCGCCAGCTCCCCCCCGCACACCCGGATTTATCCAACAGGGAAGAACGGCTATGGCGACTGGTGCAAACCCATACCCTCCCATGGTCGCTACCACCTGCACCGTATTTATCCTTCCGTCTACCCCTCCACCAACTGCACGGCCTGTGGAGCAGTGGAAACACTGGACCATCTTCTTTGGAACTGTCCCCACAAACCCCTATCCTCTCTTAGCAGACGATGGGCACTGGGCTGAGGCACTGGGCAGCTTCGACCTGTCTACCCAGCGGGGTGGTGACGGCGAGGGCTGCTGCGGACACCGGTACGCCGGTCACCACGTCCCCCTAAGGGGCCTTTAAAGGCTCAATAAAATGTTTGTCCTCCTCCTCCCACGGTGCGGTCACATGCGGTTTTGCACAGATGGCATCTGGCCCCATTTTGTCTGACTGGCAATGAAAACTGCCTGCGTCCAAAATAACTAAGACATTTTTTAGCCACATTTATATTCAGGCAGGAAAGTGCTGTGCAGCCATTGCATGTAATGTTTGCCTAGTATGAAAAATTGTGCTCAATAGGTTTCTGAGGAAAGCTGGTTTCGAGAATTGCATTGTGCCATAGGACCAAAAACAAAATTAACTATAAATGAGAAACAACACAACAAAAGTCCTGGGTTTTGCTATGCATATTTTTGTGCTCCTTTTCTTATCATGTTTACAACCAACATGACCATACTGCTAATTACATTGCACCTTTGGTCTCATAGGTCACCCAGAAAGGAAAACAAACTGAAGTCGATTAGGTAGTGTAAGGAAAATTCACTTTATATTGTACAACAACAACAGTATTAATGTATTCTTGAAAGCGTAAGAAACAACAGCCTCGCCTGGACCTTTTGCAAATGTAAAATAGTTTCCTTCTTGTCTTCTTTTTATTTTATGGTGAAGGAATGGGGCTGCTTCTTTTCCTGCAGCTTGTTAAGTTGGCCAATTTTTATGTGATCAGGTATCTAAGCCTTCAGGAGTAGACGTGTCCTGATCAGGTATATCTTGAGTCCAACTGAGTAAAGCGTATTCTGATTTTATCATGCTAAGGGTCATATTCCGAATGCTCCCCATGAGCACAAACGAGTTGCAGTGAATGAATGAAGATAGCACGGAATTCTTTTATCAACACGTAAATGCCTAAGACTAGTTCACATACTTGAGCAAATCACAAGCACGCCATAAACTTAATGCGGTTGCCCAGCAGTTGGGCAACACGCCACTATTTAAACTAAATGCATATGCTACTCGATAGTTTCCCTACAGCTTAGAGACTGCCTTTTCCATATATTTTCTAGTTCATAAATATACCATAGAATGCTTGGCTGCAGCAGCTCTCATAAATTACAAAAGGACAAGAATAAGATGGGCATTGCTTCCACAGATGATCCCTTTGTATCATTCCTGACATGAAATAGCCAAGTGAATCTTTGGACCTTGGTAACAAACTGTTTCAAAGCACAGTGCAAGCCGTGATGAACAAATAGCATTGCGTCAGTTGCATAGCCTGCGACACTGTGCAGCTGAAAAAAATATCTGTCTTTCTGCTTCATTTTCCTGGGTCTACATATGCAAAGTGCCTTTATTAACAATAAAAGCAGGGCGGTAGGAGGGGTGTAAAACGTTTAAAGAGCTTACGGCAAAATAATGTGACACGCTTTTTTAAACATTATGTATGAGCTGCCTCACGTAAGAGGCATTTCTTACAACATTCTTAGCCTCGTATGGCTTTCTCACACAGCTTAGATGTCGTGCGAAAAAGGCAACTTAGTCTAACAGCTCAAGGCGGGGTAGGTGCACCTTCTCCCGTTGCACTCAAGAGTTTACATGAGAAGGCATTAAGTAATTGCATCATAATCGAGTAAACTGAGGTCACTTCGCACTATGAGGCACAGGGCAGTGTGGTAGACCTCTCACTCAAGGATCTTTAGCGTAAACCAAGACATTGTGTACAGAAGGTTATTTTTTTGGCTTTATAAATTCAATGCAGCCCCGGCAGCCAAGAATCGAACCCAAGACATTGTACATCCCTGCAGCCGTAGGAAACCATGTGAGATCTGAGCAATCTGGCACCTGAGAAATCTCATTACGATGAATAAAGCTACCGTGCGATATTACTTAGTGTTACAAAAACCAAGGATAGACAGCATAGGGGCACTAGATACATCCTTGCTTACACAAAACTCAAAAGTAAAGTTAAAAAATATATATATATATGACGCGGCCATCCGAGGCACGGTATATCTATGGTGTTGACTAACACCATGTACTGTGCCCTGGCCGACGACGTAATTTATGTTCCTGCCTCCACTGGAAGCTGGAAAGCACTGTAAACGGCCCTGCGGTCAGCCATAACCCATTACACGCCCAAGAACTACAGTGCAACTTTGTCGTGACGGAAACCACGTACGGTGCTGTTTGCACGAAGGTCACGGCCAGCCCACCTCATAGATAGTGCTATATCGGTAGTGCATATAACAATTTCTGGTGGGACTTCACTAGGTGGTACATATAGCATCATCCATAAATTTTCAACAGTAAAAAAATGAAGGTAGTAATTAAGCAGTGCATGAGCTATCCCTACCTCTTCATTGTTTCACTAGCTACTGAAAGACTTGTATTTGAAATGTCAGGCTGGAATGGATGCATAGACCAGGTTGGTTTTTTGACATTGGCATAAATAACTAAACTTGATTTTTAGTACACACGCTGCTGTCTTCATGGCTATCAACTACCGTGTTACTGTAAACCCTCGCTTGAAATGTACACGGAGTGAGAACGCACTGGTGGATCTAAAGTATACCATCAAATAGAAGCCAGCAAAGATCGGGAACCCGTTTGGTTGTGACAAGTGGCCTGCACTAGAATGGCAGTTCCCACTAGAATGGCAGGATGAGTGCTGCAGGCAGGCTAGGGGCACCGTGACTGCAGTCAGGAGATGCTGCAAGAGAAATAAATGGAACATGAGGAATGAAGCACCGTTGAGGCAGCAGTAAATAAACAATCTAGGATGACTAAAAAAAGGGCAAACGAAAGGCGAAGACCACACAAGCAGTGCTCTTGCCCGCCCTGCGTTATCCGGGTCGTTCCCGTTGAATTCCATCGGTTATTGAACGCCGATTGATGAGATGAAAACACATAACGACGTAAGCATTCCTTGGCAGGCACTCCTGACAGCAAAGTGCTGGATGCAGCAACGAGTGCAACAGGCTAAAGTAGAGTGTTACAACGCCCTCACGAACCACACGCACACACGAAAACCTTGCCAACAGCGTCCTGTCACGCTCCTAACTTCACCAACAGATCGTACTGCAAGTTCATTTTCGTTACAATATTAAGATCGGTTAGCACAAGGCACGTTGTCTAGAAAAAGCGTCGAGGAAAACAAGTGATGTTAATGACGCCACATTAAAGAGACAATGAAACGTCATGGGCGAGACGGGTTTGCAATGCGAGCGAGTTTCCGCGCCGTGCAACAAACCGTCAACAGCTCGCGATCGCCGACAGACGCGAACGAGCAGCATAAACAGCGACAATAATGCAAGACGGGGAGAACGCGCCGTTAAGAATTTCGTAAATGTCGCTAATATAACTGCCGCGAGCAGAAAGCAAGCTTTGCAGTAGGAGATATGCGAACTGATTGCAAACCCGCCAAAAAACACTCACCTGGTCGGCCGATGGTGGACAGTTGAACCAGTGAACGCCCACAGATAACTGCAAAGCTGTAGTGCCAGAAGACGCTGGAGCTGTTGAACGACGACTGACAGGGCGACAACCATCGCCAGTTTATGAATTCTTGCGTCGACCGCATAAGTCGAACGCGGCACGTACGCCGTGTAGGCAGCACTCGGAAAAATGTAAACATACCGCGCGGGAACGCTGCGAGCAAACGTGACGTCACATCCGCCTAGCGATGCTCCTCACCCGCCCAGAAGGTTGGTTAATTCCTCTCCTGAAGGGCAGGTGGCGAGGCATCGGCGAGGCGACCCGGCGGCGGAGCAAAAAAAACAAAACCACGTGACTTTTCCCTTGGCCAATGGCGCGCGGCGTTCGCCGGCGAAAAAGAAAATGGCAAAAAACGAAGTAAGAGAGGAGCGCGGGCGAGGGCGAAAGGCGGCGAGATCTAAAGATGGCGCTACCTTAGTAATTTTAGGGACCTTACGACGATCGCCTCTGCGGGCCCCCTTGTGACGGTTACTTCGAAGCCTTTGTATATTTTCTTTCTGAGTACGAGTTCGCTTAAAGAAACCCTGTTTACTGAAAGGGCTGGTGTCGTCTTTGGATACGCGACAATGTGCTGCGCCTTCATATGCTAAGCCGCCGTAGTGCATCGGGACGTATGTTTTAAAGACGGCCTTTCGTTCTAACCGCGGAGCTGTTTAAGCTTGAGCGATATCCGTGCGGATGCTCACCAGAAAACTCCGTTCGGTGAAGTGGAGGGAGAGGAGGAAAATTCTAGGCCAAGAAGTGTGAAGCACAGTGCTGAGGAGGCAAAAAAGCCCACCAACAGGTGTTGGGAGTGCGCGTCTCAAGAAAAAAAAAACTCTTACAGTGCTTGTATCTAATCTGGGTCGCTTGCCTCATAAAACCGGCGTCCGTCCTATTGCGCGATCATACCATTCCAGGCGCAAAGCATTTCCTTTGGGTTCCTGGCGCGGGCGTTGCCTTTATACAGTGGTGGGCTCGCTTAGGGTGAACACGGGAGTGCGTGGTCGCCGGTACTATCAGACCAGCCTACCGTGAGCTGGGCGAAGCAGCACGCATGCGCCGTGCGTGACGAGTGAGGCTATGCTTTCAGCCATCGCATCGCGTCATCGGAGCATCTGAGCCTGGTCGGCTAACATCCTCTTCTGTTAGCGGTGGAGCAATCAGCCGCTGCATAAATGACTGGAAGCTGGAATCGTCCAGAAAATATTTCTCAGTTTGCGGTTATTCGTTCATTAGCTTGAATGCGATACAATCGGTTCGTCACAAGGCAACTCGCCAGCTTGCTTCAAGCAGATTTGATAAAAAGATGACGTTTAATATCACTGTTTTTTGTAAGTGTTTTCCACTGAATCCGAAGGAACATATCCGCACAATGTTTATCAGAAATTGAGAGCTTGAAGTGAGCTCGGGCACTACAACTTCGATTCAGTTTACTGTGGAAAAGAACCTTCGTGTTTTTATTAGGCACGTTCATACAAGAATCGCGGATTCGAGGCTCAAAGCGAGGCATCATTCAGAGACGATGCGCAGCATAGCAGTAGACGAGAAGGCGCTCCAAAGACGCTATGCGCGAGCTGAAAGCAAATTCTGGCTCGAGATGCATAGCGCATGTGTGATGCTTCCCCCAGTTCACGGTAGGCTCCTCTGATAGTACCGGCCGCCACGCACTCCCGTGTTCACCATAAGCGAACTCACCAGTATACTTTGGCTCACTTGAAGTGGACTTTGGCTGCAAACTCTGGCAGTTTGGATTTCTGACATTAGGTGGAGGGATTGTGGACATTGCGTTTACTTCGTTTTCATGACCGAAACTTCGCTTTTTAGCTATCTTTCGATTAGGTAAGGGGCAGACCTAAAAGCCAAGATTAAGCTATTTCACACCACCTGAACCGCAGAAGTTTCATAGATCTTCGTATTTCAATTTGGAAGGTTACCTTTTTTTTTTGTTTCAGGAGCGGCGCTCATTCCCTGCAACGCTGCCGACCCCTCAACTCTTCAGCTGTGCACTTCGGTGAGTTAACGTGAAGTAGCAACACCACGCGGTTTGAGCTAGAGAATGCCGGATACTGTTTCCCTGCGATGGCTGAGTCGCTAATTCAGCAAGCATAGGGGTTGGTTACTGCGATTTGACGAAAACTATTGGTCCATTCGTATGTTAGTTTGCTGAGGCAGTTTTGCTTTGTGCGAGGCGTTTGTTTCACCCCTAGCTGCCATTTCACTAGGAATAATGCAAAAAAATTGACAAAATACAAAAGAAAGCTGCTCGATTTATATTTAACTCCTACGGTCGCTTCTTCATTATTGAACTCCAAAACATAAGTGGGTTCCAATTTGTTTCCGAGAGAAATAGCATCTTTCGCTTAAAGTTTCTTTTTCAGTTAGTCAAAGGGTCATACCCAGTAGATAATTCGCCCATTTTATCATGTTCTTCACGTTATCGTACCAGAAAACGGCACTCCATCATGATTACAGAACTTGTTCCGCGAAATAACTGTTTTAAATATCCTTTTTTCACACGAACCATTGTAGACTGGAATGACCTGGCGAATGATGTTGTTTCACGAAGCTCGTTATATTCATTCCATTTGCCATTGCTTTGATTGTATTTGTTGTTCCGTCTATTTTTCCTTTTTTTAGCAGCCGTCGACTGCGTTTCTGTATAATTCTGTGTTATGTTATGTACTCATTACAAAGAAGTAACCCACCCTGCTAAGATCTCGATACGAAATCACAGCAGAAAAATTCAATAAATAATTGAACAAATAAATAAATAAATAAATAAATAAATAAAAATAATAAGTAAATAGAAAATAACGAAATAAAAATAAAAATAGCAAAATAACAAAACTAAAAATAAAACAAAGAAAACAAAATAAATAAATAAATAAATAATAAAACAGGCGCATCTAACGCGTGCCCACTTTTCGCATGCGACTCTGTCGCAGGACTCCGAGTGCTCAGGAAGCCAACGATGTGTGAAGCACTACAACTATGCCACTTCCGGAAACTGCGAATCCTACGATTATTGTAAGTACCCACACACGGAGTTGATTATGCAGAAGCAATGGTCACCGAGCCCAGGTATCTCGCAAATCGCTGCAGGGTTCTTGTAAGTTTATCAACTTGTTTCGAGGAACACGCAATTGTGCTACCCAGTGGTTTTATTTATTTCAAACGGTAGAAACAAGGAAGACCTGCATGGCTTTCTCACCATCTATTATTCTATCCCGAATCCCCTTGAATACGTCCTAACATCTTCCATTAATGTTGGCAGCGGGAAGCTCATGCACAAACACACTACTTTCCCGTAAGATGTCAGCCGTTCTTACCTGCGGACATTGTGATTTAGGCGAAAAATATTTCGTCTCTTTGATCCGCCATGATGATTTTGCGGCTGCTTCAAAATTTGAGATCTGTAGTCTCACACGCTGGCAGCAGTGCGGATTACGGTGCAGTAGGTAGCGTGGAGAATTCTCCTGGCTACATGTTCAAAGACCGTACTAGGTGATCAGGTTTAACGTACGCCTACTCTTCCCGTACTCCGATTTTCTAAAATGCAAAATTGCTAAGCGAACAATGACTGTTCCTTCATGGCCCGAAAGTTCAAGCCGTGTGAGTAGCACCACCATGCTACTTTCCTACGATGTTCTGGCGGAATTTTTACGCCCTTACCTAATTCGTGCAACTCTATCGCTCCTCATCTTTTTTCAGGCATTGACGTTTCGGAGAACTCATGTTCGGTGAGTTGAATTCTACATTGTCACGCTCATTCTATCGAAGTTCCGGAATGACCTCGCTTGGTGTTGTCTCTCTTCTGTCGTTTCATGATTACGTGCTAGGAGTCAGTCACTCTTAACCCTTTCCTGCCTAACAAAAAGATATTAGAAAAAAAGGCCACAAGTAAATAAATTTTGTGAATTTACCCCTTCCTAAACATGCTTCGGCAAGTGAAAATAGAAAGCGCAGAGTATTTCACACAGAAAACAAACCCACACATATGTGTGGGCTGGGCTTCTATTCGTATGATCTGCGGGTAGTAAGGATACCTTAAAAATGGCACCAGGCGCAGAAAACCTGCATTTTTACGTTTTATATGCGAGTTTTACATTGTTTTCAGGAGTACTGATATTATAAATGGGATTTTTACAAAATCAATAATAGTGAAGCTTTAATTAATATAATTAATAATTATAATATATTATTTTTCAGAAGTACTTACAGAACTACTTTAAGGTTAAGGCGCGAGAAAACATTACCGACGAGCCAGCACAAAACCGCGAATAAATGAGACACGAAGAAAGGAAGAAAAATTTTTATCGCCTGCGCTGCAGTGCACGAGCCCACCACCCTGTAGTGCCCAGCAAAATTTTCGTGACCGCAAAAGCCCAGCCCACACATGTGTGGGTGCATTTTTCAAGCGTGATGACGGAACGAAGACGAAGGGAACGGGTGTATTTTTTAGTCAATCGAGTTTTTTCAAGTCCTGCAAGTCGTGTCTTACACTTGTTATTCAGAAAACACGAGAATAGCAAGAGGAAATATCAGTTTTCATCTTGTAGGCGGCTAGCGTGATCGCGCTGGCTTGAGCGCCGTTTTTAATGTGCGATTTCTCGCCCCCTGGTGGCGAAATGAGTGAACTAACGAAACCAATAAAGTCTCGGAAGCGTTCGCAGCGACTACCAAGGGCTGTGAAACTGAAACCGAAACAGGTGCCACTTAGTAAACGATTTGTTGACCCACACGTTTGTGTGGGCTGGGCCGTAAAGGGTTAAACGAGCAGAAATTACTATTTCCTAATCGTAAACGTGTTCCCTGCCTATTCAAGTTTTTTCAAATAAATACTGTGCATTGAGCCACCTGTTTTTGGTTCTGCTCAACAGAGCCACGCTTTCAACATCCCTATCTTCTGCCGAGTTTTTATTGCAGTACCGTAAATCCGGCAATGTTGTCCTCCCGCATCAGATACGGCTGACCGTTATTGCGATAGACTTCAGCTGTCGAACTATCCATAAAGAGGGCATAAAGATTTGCTTCATTCTAAAGATAGGACATAACATACCTGGCTACAGTTTCGTGCAGAGGAAAACGAAGCTATAGCAAATAAAAAAGAAATCCGAAGGAACGGATGCCTTCCGATTAACCACGGTTCCTGATCGCCATTATGCCGTAAATTTAAGACTGACCAGAAACCAGGAGAAGGCTCCCAGGCACCACGCTGTGTCCACACACAGAACCACAGAAACTAGCAAGTGTACAATCTCTGGTTAACGCAATAAAGCCCCGATCACTTCGTCCCCAGTACGATGAGCTGTTCGCTGGGCTTCGCTCTACCTTCGCCTTAAGAAGCTCTTTTCTGGTATGCATTTTAATGAAACTGAGTAATTCTTGTCCGCCTGAACACAGTTCGCCCACGAAATAAGCGCTGAATGCCTGCCGTGCTATACTGTTGATAATTACTATATAGTAAACGCTGAACGTCAGGCTTCGAATGCAGCTTCGTGCATTCTTGCCGGTTGTTTCCAGAGCCGTGTTCCATGCATATCAGTTAGGATACTCGCCTAGATTTTCTGTTTTCCATCTTTTCGTCTTTTCTTTCAGGCGTCACTTCTACCGTTCCTATTTATCTATGCGTGAACCCATCACAATAATTAAGAACTTCCGCTTGCAAACAAAAGCTCACCAGGTCAAATGTGTTTCTTCAAAGCTTCTCTCCCTCTGAAAATTCGTGTTTTTTTCTTATGTTGTTGTTTCTTGCTTCATATGTCTTCGGATTGTGCTCTCCACACATTGAAAATCAAGAAACTGACCACCCCTTTTTTCTTGAAAAACAAATGGTGCAAAAAACCAACCGAACTCAAAATTTTAATTGTTCCTGCTGTCATGCGGGAGAGTCTAGACATAACCTCTTTTTTCAACTATCCCCTGCTTTGACAGTGCCTGGCAGGGCTAAACTGGATGTATTTTTTTAAATTTTACAAGGTTCGCAGTTCAATGTGCTTCGTCATGGTCAACACCAATTTTGCAAAGTATCAAAATTGACAATTTTTGGGTGTGCATCTTGAATTAAGCAATGTTTTTGGCTTTCTCTGGTAGCCCTAATTACGTTTTCCGGATTTTCTGCAGCAAATTCAATAAAATACGTAATAGCGCTGGTTTTTGCTGTGTTGTACCGTGTCTTTAGTCAAAGGAGATCACCTAAAGAATCATGTTCATTGTCATAATATAATGTGCTGCCATCAGCAAAAATTTGTTCTTTATGGTCTTTTTCGAGCTCCTTAGGCGGAAGATGAAGTAACCTCGCCGTTTTATTGTCACTTTCTTTTTTTCAGTGTTCATCGGGCTACACGTGCCGCGTCAAAGACTGCCCGGCTTCTCCTTACGAATGTGAGGCACCTAAGATTCTATACACTTACCTTTATGACAGGTGTCCACTTTTTATAGAGTACAAAAGCTTATGTGATGGTCACATTGTGACCAAACTTGGGGAATCTATTTCGCATCTCTATGGCGTGATAAACTTAGCGACGGGTAGTAAATGAATTCCAGCGTGTTTTTACAAGGGTATTCCTGGAAAATGTACGATACATGAAAGGGACCTGTTGACTCTCTGTTGGGACTTCGTTCCAGAAAGGATTGCGAAAGCTGTTGTCTTCGCTAGCGGAGAATACCAGAAGCAGCCTTAGTTGTTACGGCATTGCTTTTGTAGCAGCTTTCTCTAAAGTAGCCACGACATGCCTTTAAGGGGAGATGTTGTTCCAGGTACAAACCAAGAAAGCGCCTCGCTCCTTGTATACTCAATGCGAACTTCAAGCTGAACCAAGGTCAGCAGCACCTCATGCGATTGCACAGTGAAAGCGTCTAACCACTCGATAGTTCAAAAAGGGGGGTGAGAAGAGGGGGATGAGAGGAAAGGTGAGGGCGCGTGCAACCGGCAAGTGAGACAATCACGGCCTGGCTGCATCCATGTTCATTGCGCGTTCGATTCCTATAACGGTGACTACGCCGAGCAGCGTCTGTACGTTAGGTCTTGCAGTGCAGTTGTGTGCACGTTCACGGCGTGCTTTCGTCGCGAAACTGAGTAATACAGGGCAGCAAAAACGAGGACTAAAGCCATGGTACACAGAGCAAGCGCGGCCAATGGATTCTTAAGTCGCCCAATACTGCACTCGGTCCAACGGCGGTATCCCCCGACCAATTTGGTTTAATCGTGTTCACCCACGCCCATATGTATGCTCATGGTACCACATATGTATTGTTTCCGAGGCAATAAAATCTAATAGATGACCGTAAACGCTTGAGAGAAATAAAATTTCTAACCGTTAGCCTTCCGTTAGCCTGTTGGTCCGCCTGACCGTTAGCCTGCGGGTCTCCCTAACTGTTAGCGTGCGGGTCTCTCAGACCGTTAGTTAGCCTGCGGGTCCACCTGACCGTTAGCCTGCTAGTCGCCCTGACACATATTCTCAAGAGACCTACAGTTATTGGCCATACATTCCTCCTTTAATGTGTACCGCATCAAAAAGCCTGTTATTCCTGTTTTTCCAATGTCCGTCGCATTATTCTTAACTAACAGTGCTATGGACCTGTTTTGTTCCCTTCTGCAGGTCTTATTCTTGAGGACACTACTCACAGATGCGGCGGACAAAGTGTGAGTATTGTTTTTACCTAAAGCATACCACACTGATGAACATCGGTTTAAAAGTAGTTCATATTGCGAAGTTTGCTGAGTCACCACAACTGTTTTCTTTTCCATTAGGGCGTACTGAGCGATTAAAATTGTTGTTGAGTACCAAGAGCCCAAGCGGCACAGAGCAAAGAGATAAAAAATGACTGCTTCTTCTCGCGATAGTCCTTGAGAGCTCGGTGATTTCGGAATCGCATGGAGTTTCTAACGTGCGGAACGTGTGTGTGATTCAGTCACTGAAGTGAAGTCTGCACTTCATTGAAAGGGAAGTGAGTTATTTTGAAAAGTTGTGCGGATATATTTCAGAACAGTCGCAAGGAAGCCGAATTTAAATGTCAATAGCAGGTATAAGGCCTAGCGTAGTGCACACTCAAAGTATTGTGACAGGAAATGTCCATAAGAGCTTGTTGTATCACGCACCTGAGTGCGTACCGCGTTTAAATGAAGTTATACGGTATGTGACTAAAATTATAACCTACGGTATTAAGTGCTTCTGGTTGTTTACCGCCTCACCTTACTCTCGAACTATCACTCAAAACATGGGTCAGAAGTGCACTCTTAATAGTTCTGATGGGCTATTGTGCAGCTCCTTCAGGCGGCAAGCTGAAGTGAAGTTTAACATACATCGTATTCTTTTTTGTTACACCGCATTTATTTACCTGCGTGATATAGTACACTGGAGTGGCCTTCAACCAATTCGTATCCAGTAATTTTCTCAACACTCAATTCTAATAGACCACTTTTCGGTCATCTCATCTTCCTCTGACAGAATCCTCAAATCATCCCAAGAAAGTGCAGGAGGGGCAATTTACATACGTGTGGTTGTTACGCATCACTTCGTTTCTCAGGATTACTAGGTATAACGCACACAAACAAGTGACCGGAGGATAAGGGCATAGAGTGCTTAGAACTCATATAAACCATCGCTGAATGACAACTTTTGTCCCGAAATATCTGTGTATAATGAAACACCAAACTGTAGGTGAGAAATGTGAGCAACGTTTATTAGAAAGTAAAAGTGATGTGCTCCTACTAAGATCTGCTTTTAACAATAAAACTGTGAATGCACGATGAGGGCTAACAAACTGCTAGCAGTGAAAATTTATTTACACACCAACGTCTTACTCTGAGTGCAATTGCTGATGCGCGGCTTTAGTGCATGAACCGCCATCGTTTGATTTGTACAAACGCAGGCGCCTGTTTGCAAGGACGATGAGACCTGCACATACATCTACCAAAACCTATCCTGTTTCAAATGTCCCTGCTACGGAACCCACAACGTGACATGTTAGTAGAACGTTGCACACACAGTAACTTTATCCCTCAGACCCCCCCGCCCCCCCCCCAACCCAGCGGCCGTGCTGCTTATCATGTGTTACATTGCGGGATTGTTCTCGCATATTTTTTAAACAGCACTTTTTGGGCGTGAGCCAGGTACAAATCTCGCGGAGGGACTGTTATGAATGTTTATTGTATGATCCACTTTTGGGCAGAATTTAAAACGCAGAATCAATCATAACTACAAGAACTACTCGCACTAATGGTGACGATGTACAACGTATATTAAAGGGGAGTTTATATGGTGAAGGTTCCGTGTATTATAATGTCGAAAAGCAAACTCCCCACGCCCCACGTGTTTCAAGCTCGAGGCCGGGGAAAACGAACCTCGTTGCGCATTTTCTAGTAGCACAAGGAAAAACGCCCACCCCGCAAGGGCACCTTGTCTATGAAAGGTAACAGTACTGGTGACACCCCCGACCGCGAAAATACATACTGACGGTGTAACCAACCGCTGTAATGAGTGTCAAGGTGAAGGGGAGAAGCCTTTAACAGTGGCTCTCGGAGCCCTGGTTAAGCTCCGGCGGATGGGCCTGTTTGCCAGGCAGGGAGCTCCGAGATCTGACTATAAAGGTAACGTTAGAGGAAAAAGAACCCCCGTCCCCTGCTTTTTTACTGTGTTGTATGGCTAATTAAAACCCCATTCCCCAAAACGTAATTCTTTAAGTGAAAGGGGCCGCAACGAAGTTCCTTTTCCTGCCTTGCCTGAAATTCGATCTTCTAAACCTGACAATGTCTACCTCTTCTTTATAATGGAATGGCTTCACAAATCAAAGCCCATGGCTCAACAGTCTGTTTCCATTCTTCAAGTTCTCGAGAGCATTTTCGATAGGTGCTACGAAGCCACAAAAGTGAAAACGGAAGAAATCCTGATCGATGTTGAACAACGAGCAGCAATCCACCAACCTCCTCACGCAAACCCGGATGGTCGATTGAGACATAAAGATCACGTCTCACCACACTCTGAACAGTTCCCAGGCGTCATCTCCGATGATGATCTAATACCTAAAAAACAGATCTGTACGTGGTTCTTCAAGACCAGGGCGTGAAGGCAGTGCGAACAATAACCATGCGTCGAAATGACACTGAAATACGTAAAACACACTTGATCTTGACATTTGACCGCTCGACGCTCCCTAAGGCGGTCAATCCATGCTTCATCAGATGTGGAGTCCAACCTTAAATACCGACGATGATGCCGCCATTCTGAGTGGTTCCGCCATGTCTATCATATCTCCAAAATGTTTCACCTGGTGTGATTATTCACCTGTGTTTGCAATGTAAATATGTTATGTAATAACGTGATTGTTATTCCCGGTGCGTTTCCACGCATCGACTTCTGTAAAAGAGAAAATTGGGAATAAATAGTGATTTTGGAAATTATTGCCGGTTACCCGCACTTTGGAATCTTACTACACGGTAATGAACCTTGCTCTGGTGCGCAACATTTCGGGGCTCAAGGTTTTTGGCACTGAAATTTCAGCACCTTGCAACCTTTACGAGAATTCTTTTTTTCTTTTTATCTATCTAATACATGACTGCTCTGGCTGGTGCTGTTTCTCCATAGGCATCAAGGCAAGCGACCAATATCCGGCCTGTGGACCCAACAGCATCGCTGAGATAAGAGGGGATCAGTACACTTGCGATGGCTGCAAATCCGCAAGTGCTGTCCTGGCGAATTGGGATGTCTTGATGTAAATCCCGTGGAGCAACCGGCCCGTGCGCCTCTGGGACTCCGGCACGGATTATCCCCAACCGCGCACTTCAGAAAGCGCCTTTTTCTTCGCTGTCTGAATGCAATAAAGGCTACTCCCCACCACGTTATTCGTTCCTTGAGATGTACACCACACGAACTGGCCATTCGATGACACGTCCCTTCAGCTACAGAGGGTAGGGGACGGATGTGCTGCTTTTGTGTTACCCTTGTCCTGCTGCATTAGCGCACCATTCATTGACACAGTGCTGTCCAAACCCATTCGCCGTCAAAGTGAGCGTTGCGTTTTCCTATATTTCTTTATTCCCCCACCTCCCCCGGTTTTCTTTTACGGCCATATGTTTTGCAACCAATTTGACTTCGGCATCTGATTATTTTCTGGCGTCACATTCTCACTTTTCAATTCTCCGGCGCTTTAAAGTATTTATTTCCAGCATAGCGTAGCATTGCGCCTCGGGAAAACAGATTAGTATTGCCAACTTATCGCAAAGATATTCAGAGTACTCGCCTGTTTTTTTATTTTATAGACTATTTCTTTCGCTATGTGAGTAAATTCTTCTGCCGCTATATCATCGCTATCACCGTGATTATAAATGCAGATCCGTCTTATTTCTTACATATCTCTACTGGTGAAAAATGACCTCCGCCAGCGCTTTTTATTTTTTACTGTGTATTTATTGATTTGGTATCGCACAAATCAAAACTCCGTGTGTATTTTATAGAAAAATGACATTGCAAATATTTATGTATTGATGTGTTTCTTTAAATATTCAATCTTGTTTTCGGTCAACAATGTTGACGGGTAATCATATTGCCACCAAATTAGTAGCTTAGAAAATATTGCCTATATAAGCTTCTCCATCAAGCATTCTTACAACATGTTGCGTGTATGATTAGCGCTTGCTGTCGTTCTCGCCAGGCATGCTCTATCCACAACACTGCTTCCGAGTTACATTTCGTCCCATTTAAAGCCTAGACTAAATACTGCTCCACTGTTAATAAAGAGTATTCATTTTTTAGGTGCTCACGGAAGTAATCTCTGTCCAGTCCTACAGCCACGCTCGTGTTCCGTAAAGGCAGAGTAGAATGGCTGAAATCCTTTAACACAGCTGTTTAAAGCTGTTAGTTCCGCGATCGTGCGTTACCAAAAAACTCAGCCCAGCCGACTGCGCGTGGGCGTGCGCCTCGTGTGGAGCACCTGGCGTCGACCAGGCCAGCGCGTGGGTTTGCGCCACGTGAGGAGCTGGTGAAAAGACGAAGAATACCAAGCGTTCCTGATCGTGCATTTAGTGAGGAGTGCACGCCATCAGCCAGCTTCACGTTCGAGAACACACTCTACAGTGTTCTCGGCGTTAATTTTCGCGCTGTTCTCCTCGCCAGTTCACGTGCGTTCACCCCTCAAGTGGTTAGCTCAGACTCTGAGTTCGCGAAGCCGGTTGCCGTGGGTTCTAGTATGTGCTAACGCGGACCGCGTTCCAAGAGATGTGAAATCTTGCGGACGAAAAGATCAGGACCAGCCAGTCGTGCAGAACTTCCAGCGATACGGTCGAAAATTCATGTGAGGTTCAACCGCCGGGTCTCCAACGAAGGGAGAAGGGCCGCCAGCTCTGCTGTTTTTGCAGCCCTGCACAATTACGGCAAGCTGCGCCAATTTTGTTTCGTGTCTCGTGTGCTGTGTTTCCCTTCTCCAGTAAGAGTATATTGAACCACGTCGCGTTGTGCGTTCCAGACGGCTCAAAGCCGTCAATACAGTTAAAACTTGTAATGTCTCAGTATTCTCCAAGGAGAGGCCTTGTGCCGGCCATTCAAAAACAGGTGGAAAATAAACGATGAATTTCCAAGAAACAAAAACGAATGTACCTCATAGGTAGAAAAGTAAGTGTCCCTGTGGGGTGTAGTATGACATCGTCCGCGGCAACGAACAGCTACCGCCTAAAAGTGAACGAGTTCTGACTCCTGCTTTCCCCTCAACGGCCAGGGGCTTGGCCAGACGACAGCGCTCTTGAATCGCCAATCGCCCTTCGCACTAGAACAAAGTTAATATACGATGAAACCTGAACTTAATTCAATTTACGGCCCCAAGGCCATTTCGTAGCGCAAGAATGGATGTTTTTTTCGTGGCGAAGGTCTCTTTAGAACTGCTTGTGAATCTTTTGAAGTGACGACAGAGTACAACGTTTTTCAATATGAAAGGTCTAGCCTTTCACAATCGAACTCTGTTTCAAATCAGAATTCCGGCGGCTATATTTTATCGCTGTTTTTTTCACCGAAAACATGCAAGAAATACAGGGACACTTCCCGCATGCAGTCCTTTCGACATGACATTTACGTTGAAAAGGGAAGAGCAAACGCGCCTTCGTGTCCTAACTGCATGCTAGCTTTCCTCTACTATATGCGATTAATCAGAAGCAGGTGCTCCACACAGGCGCTCTCAGTACGGGTCGAAATAACGCGGGACTGACTGTTCAAGCGCGCTCAACGCATCGCCACTGGTGCACCACCCGTTTGAATTCCTGTTCTGAAATTTCAATCACGTACGGCCGATCACGCCACAAAGGGTATTTTTCGGCTGGCGGCGGGTAACCGTAAGCAGCCGTACCGGGTGTGAGCCGAATTCGCAGCCGTGCTAAGGCCATCTATGGTAGCGGGATTCTTTCGTGGAGTGCCATGCTGAAACTATTTGGGCTGTTTGTTGCAGCGGGTGCGACGTTATGTGTTGCGGTCTTATTCGTCTCAATAGCGACAGTGCTGCAAGAACGACTAGCAAAAAATTGTGTACTCGTTAGAACCACCGATTCAACAACCGGCTGTGCCATTTCTGTTTGGTTGACCTGAGGTGTGCAGAGTGCACAAATCAGCAGTTTGTTAAAGTAGATACGCTTAACTACAGTACAGTTATCACATGTTTGTTTGATTCTTCGCGTACGCGACAATTTACACCGTTCATGGGAGTGTTTTTTTCTCTGGCACCACTCAGCTGGGCCGAACCTATCACCCTGCCAGTTGCGCTTGGGGAACCAGGTTTGAGCTATAGCGAGATCATACTTGATCGCGACTGAATCTGGCCGTGTAGCAGTAGATTAGTCAGATTGACCTTGATTCGTATCGATAGTGCCCGTGTGACCGGGCTGTGCAACTCAGAACGTGTGTTCAGCTTATGAAAAAAAAAATACATAAGGAAAAAATCATGAGAGCCTCTGTATTTTGACATTTCTGACATTTTCACCGAAGGATGTATTCTGAGCAGTGCGTTTCAGTTCAGAGGTGAAGCGGAGTTTAAGGAGATAGGTGCTAAGTCTTTGCAAGCTGGCTTTCACACATGTTCTCTGTTGCACAGTGAAGCAAACCCGTTACGGAGGGAAAATAATTACAGCCCCTATTTACACTTGTCTCCCCAACCGTAGCGTCCTTTCGAATCGTTTATACTGCTCGCAACGCCGGCGTCTCTGCATCCTGCCTTTGCGCAATGCCGCGCCCTCCTCAGCGGTCAACTCTGCGGCGGCTGATTGGCGTAGTCCGGCATTATAAAAAGTAGTTGTCTCTACTCAGCAATCGTGTGTGTTTAGTCTGTGACGTGGAGGTCCGGCCACCGTCCTTATAATACAATATAGCGAATCCCCATTATAGCTAAACCACAACATGAGAAATCGAACCAGACCTCCTGCTTTGCTAACTTTCCTCTTCCCGAAAAGGTAGGGGTCGCATTTTGTACTCAAAATATACAGTTCAACGGGCTTCGTAACGTTTCATAACAAATATTCAACAAAGCACCTTTACAAGAAAACTTAATTTGCCGTGACGTGGCGATGCTGGAGGACGGGGACGAGAATTTCCCCGCACTTCTACCAAACATCTTACGCGGCGGCAGTACAACTGAGGTGAAGCATGGTAGATGAGGCGATCATTTAGTGTGTGGCTACGCGCCAGTCTTCATTTCTTTCTCCTCGCAGCAAACCACCCGGAGGTCTGCGCCACTACCTGCGTCTGCATCTTCTCGCCACAACGTATTTGTGAACTTGCGTGTGCACAACAGCGCTGACAGCGTCTGCTTTGTAAAATTGGCAGCCTATGAAACAAGCATGGCAGGCCCTCAAAACGCGGCAGTGCATACCAAAATTTCATGTTGTGGCTCTAAAAAGCGCTGCAAAATTTTGCGAGAGCGCGCGATTTCGCATCCGCCAGAGAAAAGTAAAGGAGTGCCATTGTAAACAGCACGCAGTCATCGCGGCTATCGCGCTAATTTGAAAACGAGTCTGGCTGGCTGAATAAAATTGATTGCAGAGAAATTGTCGCAAAGGGGAGAGAGAAGATTAAAGAATCGTAAGTGGAATACTTGGTGAAGGCTCCATTGGCTACTGCGCCAGTCTCTTTCCGGCCGATGAAGTCCGTTTATATATTTAAGGGCTCGCGAGGGTGGCCTCGCATGCATGTTGTAGAATAAATGGGTGGTCTTTTTGCTTTGGAGATCCCGTCCAGGAGCCAAAGTGATCTGCTGCATCGAGAAAAGCCGTAAGCATACTGAGAGCATAATTTCCCTAAGTAGCAGACGTCATTCTCAGAGACTCAAAGCCAACCGTACGAAATGTTCTTAAAGAACGTATTTATACCGAAGCCCTCCAAATTACGGACAAAGTAACCGAAACCCGGCGCATATCCTCGTAACTCGTCCGGTCAGCCCTGTGCTCCGGTCTCTCGGGAATCGATTAGGCTAACAGCATAGCCCGCTCATCTTCACATCCTTTTTTACCTTATAAAATGGGAACCAAAGAAAAAATGCAATACGTATGCAGGAGTAGAAAAAAAAAACAAATAGGCTTAATTACGAACTGCAAAACAAAAATCCAGAAAAAGTAAATGCTGACGTAAACAGGAGGGTAAGGTAAAACCATGCGCGGTGAGCCGTTAGAATTCTTCCGCAATTCAGGCAGGGAAAGGACCGTGCCCATCAGAAAATTTTCCACTTTAACTAGTTTTACCGTATCCGTTACCCTAGTATTACAAAGAAAAATTAAAAAGAGTTCATCATATATTATAATGTCCCAAACTCAGTAGCGTAATCACCGCTATTGGCGTCTGTATACAGTAGATTGACATCCATGCCCATTTAAGGTTTATCTTTGCACCTTGTTCGGATGCGCCCTGAACAGTAGCGCTCAATGCATAAATTGATTACCGGCCTCTCAAGGCACCAACTTAAAGCTATGGGTGACTGCCGTTCACGGGTCAATCGGTAACATCCAATTTTGTATCGTCCAGATGGCCAAAACGCTGCCATAGCCCTGGAGAGGGCGCACTTTGAAGCATCCCATCCCCTCCTCCCTAAATGACACCTCGGACAAAATTATTTCATTAGGAGTAGCAATAGTAGTAGAGGTAGTCCTAATACACCGGTAATATTTCTCTTACAGTAAGTAGTCACTCCCATATAAAAGGGCCATGAGGTACAAGTATGGTTTATTAAAAACACTTCCTTGTCAAGGTAACTGTGATTACGTTGACCAAATAATCGAGATATCAAGAAAACATGCATCAGTGCCGAGTACCCAGCAACCTTCCGGGAAATATTTTGTCTCCGACTCTGCCTTGTACTAAAGGCGGTTGCGGTCCTAAGCTGCCGACCAGAAGCATCCCTGGGCGGTTGGGACTGGACTCCTAGTTTATTTTCATCGCGTCACTGTAATTGCTATAGCGCAGTTAACACACTGATAAGTTTGGTTGTTCGGCTGGCACTTATGACGTCCCTGTAATGAAAATTTAAGTTCTCAGTATCTCTTGTGTTTTGTCAGTTAAAAAATATCCTTTGTGGCTCGAATGGAACTGAGTGAATTACCAAAGGCAGTTGTTTCCAAATAAACAAAGCGGTATTTTGTCTTCATAGACCCTTTAATACCGCCGCAAGGTCTTGCACTTACCCCCATCCCCCAAACGCCAACTTGCGAAACATATTAAACCACTTACTTTTGCGCGGTCCAGAGCTCTGGGCGGTTCCTTTTCTAACAACTCAGAAGAATTCCCAGGATCACACTGCGTGACGATGATTGTGGTGGTGACTGTGATGATTGTGGTACCATGTCTTACATATGACAACTCTTAAGTCATGGATTTTTATTGTTGCTGAAACGTTGTTTATAAAATGCGCTAATTTATGTTTAGTCACCGGTACCAAAGTTTTTATTTCTGCGTTTGCGTTTTTTATTTTTTCGTTTCTTTATAAAGTGGAAATAACTTTTTCATAATTTCAATCTCGGTAATGTCCCAAATCTAAAAGGAGAACAAGTCGAAAGGGGGAAATACAATTCACGTCCTGAGATTTGTCGTCTCCATGCCCTACACTTAGGCTCTTAAGAGCTGGTCAGCCCACCAACCCCGTTCAATTCTCGACAAACGGCACCTACAGTGGCACTCTACCAACTTGGACGGGCAAAGCACAAATGGGGGCTACGGGGAGGCTAGTCGCAGAGGATGGGGCCGAATTATGCAGCCTAAAACAGCGTCACCTCGCTTCCATCTATGGGAGTGGCGTAATCCAGCGCATGAACCTGCTCTCGGGTCAGCTGGCCGGCTTTGTTTTTGTCTGTGACCAGTTGTCGGCTACCGTGCTGCTGACGCCAACAAAGCATTGACTGGTGCAAAAACGCCACCCAATTCACCTTCTTACACAACCTTTAGTGACGCAGAATGGAAAAATGTGGGCATCCCCTTGACGGAACTTGGAGACTACAGCTCCTGCTCGTGCTAGGAGCAACCGCTGGAGCAACCGCTGGAGCAACCGCTGGAGCAACCGCTGGTAGCTGTGCTTCATTACCTCTTTGTCAAACCTATATTACCTTGCGCTCACGCTCGCATGTAAAAAAAAGCATTGGGATGTCCTTGTGCTTTTACTTTTGATATTTCCATGAACTATCGCCTAGGATTCCTTTTGTTAGTTCTGTGTACCGCGCATGGCTGCTTCCGGTTTTATTTATTTTATTTTTATGCTTCCGGTAAGTCGCGTCGGGCAATATTGGTTGGTACACAGAAAGGTTGCCTTCATTTTTATGTTTCTTCTACAATATTCTCGAACCCATTTACATGGATCTGAAATTAATAACGTTCCCAGAATAATGCATGTATTGCCAACGGCGCGCAACTCACTTTAATAACGTTCATCTGTGCTCGTCACATGGCGGACTGCTTATTTGATGTTTGTGTTTCATTATAGTCTTTCGTAGAGCAGGAGGACGCTTTAATAAACTTCGTTCAGTACAACTTTGCCTCGTCTTGGCTAAGTGGAAATATTCTGCTTCCTCTGTGTGCTGCACATCCCAGCGCCAAAAAAAAAAAATGTTTGTATGCTGGACCACGCTCTATTGTCTCCCTTCGTAATATTGAAATTTTTTTGTTGCGTGTGATCAAATCAGTTTTATTCTCCTTTTTGCGCTTCCTTTTTTGCAAGGATTGAAAAGCGTGTTACCAGAAAGACACACGGTGCAACATATATCTCTTCGTGTTTTCATCGTATCCATTCTGCAGCGTTTTTAGATGGTTTTCCCACATTTATACATTCTCACACAAACGACAACATTACTGGGCTGTGTCTTTGAGAGTTCTGTGCATTCCAGAGCAATCAACGGATTAATTATTAGCGTAGTGTGAACGGATCCTTTCAGATTGTTTTATTGTATTATCGGTAAGCACGCAGCAGTCCGTGAGTGCGGAGCTTCCGTATGTATAGCAGTTACAATGTTTGCTTTAAGAAAAGAAGCAATAGCGATTTAAAAATCAGTAAACACGACGGCGCAGCGCCTGTGCCCGAGGACGCAGAAGCAGTTGGCGTTCGCGGCAGAAATCTAGGGCAATTTATTTGAAAAAAGAAAACCGCATTGAAGGGAGATGGTATACGCAATGACTGGACGATTCATCGCTTATTACGAAAAAAAATTAAAGCCGTTCCACTGAACGTGAAAGCTGTCGTAAATGCAGAGCAGTGATTCGCCATAACTGCCTGTGGCACCGTTATCCGCTTACTGCTACTACCCATCACGCTCTTCGCCTCCCTGTCTCACTTCTCTCTTGATGAATTCAACGGAGGTTTGTCCAAAGCAGTTCAAATTTCCCGCCTTCGCAGTGCTCGCGTGCCCGCTGCCTGGAACGAACAGCGCGAGCGGTTCTCGCACGTGCCGGCACCTTACTGCGCAGTCCACAACGCGTTGTTTTTGGCGTCCCATCTCCCCGCGAGGGGGACTCGAGTAAATGCGTCGCATAGGGGGTGGGTGTATTGCGTTAACGTTTAGTGTTTGGGGAGTTGGTGGTAGTGAATGCGTTGTATCAGCAGCTTCTTGGCGTAGTTCGAATGAGTCAAGGATATAAGGCGCGTTAGTAGCCTACCATTCTGTGTCGGCTTTGTGGTGCAGTGGGTAGAGCACCATGTACATTGCGTCCCGCCCGCAGGGTCGAGGGATCGAAACCAGGCGCCGGATTGTATTTTAAGGGCGAAGCTCCTTAGGGCGTGGGTCTGTCCATCCTCGACGCATGTATGTAGGCACCTCTAGTTTAGTTCTTGGATTGTTTACTAGACGGCGTGGCTACCTCTAGTTTAGTTCTTGGATTGTTTACTAGATGGCGGTACTTGTATATGATGAAAAGATGCGCTTGGATTGTTTACTAGATGGCGTGGCTACCTCCAGTTTAGTTCTTGGATTGTTTACTAGATGGCGGGGAGCGTTGTAATAAAATCCGTTCGCTGTTGGCGCGCGCTCGGAGTCGCCCGATGGATAAGGCTGCAGATGTGCGAGCCCGCGAGGCAGAAGCGCTCCGTGAAGCTGCGCGACGCCGCCGCCAAGATCCTGCCGTACGAGAGCGGGAGGCCGAAGAGTGTCGTCTGGCTGCGCGACGACGCCGCCAAGATCCCAGCGTTCGAGAACGAGAGCCCAAGCGTCACGGCAACGGCGCGAGGACCCTGCCGTACGCGAAGCGGCACGGCTGCGGCGCGAAGAGGATCTCCAAAACGTCAGAGAACGGGAAGCGGCGAGAAAGCGCGCGTATCGGCAGGCAGACCCCGACGCAGTGAAAGCTCGTGAGGCGTCTGCAAAACGCATCAGGCGAGCTCAGCCCCAAGGTGCCGACGCGCGGTTTAAGCGAGACTTTCTGGACGTTACGTTCGGACACAGATGTAGTGGGCGAACTTTCACTGAAGAGTCACGGTTTTACCGATGATTTCCCCTCAGGAGCTTCGCCCACTCATCATCATTCACCGCGTGGATATGCTGTGAATTTTTTTTTTATATAGTGTAGGGGGAGGGGTGCGGACTACGACTACGGACGTCAACGCGGGTGACATCGTGAGTCACTGAAATGCTCTGCATTTAAAATCACTTAGCGTACAGAGACCAAAAGCTGCGAGCGTTTGCACGCCAAGAGCTGGCAAGCATAGCGTCACTAAATAAGCTACGCTTAAGAGTACCGCCGCCTCGCGCATCCGGAGGCGTCTGGGGGCCATTTTGTTTCTGGCTTGCAGTGTTGCCATCTCTCCGAACGAAACCGCCGCCGGTTGTGACGGGCAGAGTGCGACCGGCCGCTCTAGCACCCGCGCAGCCGAGAGAGAGAGAGGAGAGGCGCCCAAAAACAAAATGGCTGCGCCCATATGTAAACTAACATCATGTGGTGCCGACCGACCAATGGAAATCCCTGCGGCACATAACAATGAGAGAAAACAGTGCCGATACTCTAAAAGCCTTTATTTAGTGACGCTAGGCAAGCATGCCGCACGCGCGGCGGCTGGATGGTCTGGCGGGGCGTCAGTAGCGGGGCCCGCGGACCCGATATGAAATGAGCACCGAAGTTTCGTGACCAGTAAAGCATTGAAAGCCTCTGGTATCGCCCACCTGATGCCCCTTACGCCCAGCGGGTGCGTCTCGCTTCTTGCGCCTGCCACAGACCAAGGCCGCCTGTGAAAGTATGAGGCTCTTTTCTTCTTTTTTGTGTGTTTTAGAAGTGGTGCGCCGTCTATCGCTCCTGCATAGGGCCGCGCGCGCGCGCGCGCGGCAGCCGCGGCTGGTTTTGGTGTCGTCCTCCGGGCGCTTCCCGCTTTTTGCGCCCGCGAAACTAATGTCTATCTGATGTTGATTCACTCAAAAGGTGTCGGCTTATTATTCTCTCGTTTTAGGTGAGGAGCACCTTAGGACCTAACCATGTCCGTCCGCGTCCGTGCGCTTAGCATTTACAATCGCAAAGACAACACCGGCACCGGCAGGATTCGAGCCTGCGTCTGGTAGACCAGACAGAGTTAGTGTCCATCGTCTTAATCTTGGGCTACGACCGTGAGTAAGTAACCGAGAGTCAAAGGTTTACTCACTCTCCTGTAACGGTTCGGATTACAATAGGGCCTCTCAATATCAGTCCGCGTCCATCCGGGCGCACACCACCATGAAACAAAATTCTGTGCGGAAACTAGCTAAAAGGGTACAGAAACACTCCAAAACACGCCCAGAATTAACCTAGCAACGAGAAAACGCGCAAAAACACCAGTGTAGTCAGGTTGTGAGCAAATTGTTATACACAGTGACTGCATTGAACTACGCGTAAACACTAAATGGCGCCGAGGTGCACGGCGTATATAAGCGGGTTCCGGTAATCATACACGCTCTTCGCGCCATGGACGGAAACGAACGTAAGAAGCGTGACGCTGCTGCTCAACGTCTACGAAGACAACGAGCTTCCCCGGATACAAAATCGCGGCAAACGGAGGCAAAGAGACTAAAATCGAATCACGTTCTGGGCGCAAATAGGATGTCACTCGGGGCGCAACGTGGATGTCATTTCGAGTCTCTGTACTCAGCACCCTCACCCTCATCCACGGGAAGGAGATACTGCCATTTTTTTTGTATAGAATTTTTATTGTGTTACTCGTGAATAAACCACACGTATGTAACAACACAAACGATTTTTTGTCACTTTATGGTCAACCTAAAAAAATAACAATATTTTTTTCTGGAAATATATTTATCCAGAGAATTTAAATTATCAATAAAAAGATCGACCCTGTGGCGTCGCACTTGACGAAAAAATTCGACCCTCAAAGGGTTAAAAATTTGGAGACTGCGTGCGTCGTCTGTTTTTACAGATTGGCTGTCTTCTTTGTGATTAGGCCTCGCACACAGCGAGATTCTTCTCCCTTTTATGGAACTCATTCTAAAATTTATAATGGAATTTCTCGCCTACCTAGATCCTAAAGGATATTGCCCCGCAGCTGATATACACTGATTACCAGCTAAAACTTGTCACGTATATGTTCTTTAGCGTGACCTTTATTTTAGCATGAGCATTGTGGTATGAGTGTTATTCACGATAACCTTGAATGGCTGAATCTCAAAAGAGAAAGAAGGAAACTCGTGGAAACTAATAAACCCCACATATAGTCAGTCACACTCAGATCGCAAGAGTTTAAAAAAGCTCTTCAAAACAAATTCGCGCTTCTGAACGAGCATAACGACGTTAGTGTAGACAGGCTAAATGACAACCTAACTTCTGCCCCCAGTGAATCTTCACCAGCTGTGGGAGAAGCAACGTCTAGCGAACAAACAGGAAAGGTAAGAAAACGAAGGAACTTGTTGCCAAACAACAGAACATGAAAGTGTCAGGTACGGCGGGATGGATTGAATTAGCCGATCTTTCAAAACTTATTAACAGAAGTTAAACAAGCAACATGTGTGCATATAACGTGGCAGTGCTCCAGGAAACGCTGCAAATAGGGGAAGCTTAGAAGCAACCAAGAGAAAGCTACGTATCGCCAAAGACATGATGTACGCAATCAGACCCCAGCAGAGCAACATTACGCACAACATTAAAGAGATGATCAAGGTAGCAAAACGATTCAACACCAGGCTTTATGCCAATGATGTCGAACCAGGGGAAACTACCGAGAGTACAAGCTCAACTTCCCATGTTCCACTATGGACTAAAGACGGAGTTAGAAAGGCTCTCGAAGGCATAAATTTGGAAAAGCTGCAGGGGACCACAGAATATAAGTAGCTCTTTTAAAGTAGGAAGGAGATATTGTACTGGTAAAGCTTGATGTACTATTTTCGGAATGCTTGAACAGTTAAAAAGTGTCCATAGCCTGGTAAAACACCAGCGCCCGAGGACCTCAAGAATTAGACGCTTCAGCCTACTATTATTTGTTTTACGATCTGTTTACCAAAGTTGTAGTTAGCCGCATAGGTGACAGCCTGAACTCCCACCAACCAGGAGAGCAGGCTGGGTTTATAGAACGGTACTCAACGATGGATCACATCCATGTCGTCAATCAATTAGAAAAATTCACATTGCACTAAACCCCTTTACATAGCCTTTATGAAATATGAGAAGCGGTTAATTTCGTACTCACGGCAGCCTTGCTAGGAGCACTAAAAGATCAGGAAATAGAGGGAACCCGCATACGACTTGTAGAAGACATATATAAGGAATGCACGGGTCGGAAAACACCCTATGAGCAAAGCGATAAGTTTCGGATCCCAAAGGGAGTAAGACAGAGAGATACCATTCCGCTAAAACTGTTCACTTAATGTTTGGAGGGGGAACTAAGAAAGCTTGACTTGGAAACACGGGATTAACCATGAACGGGGAATACTTGAGCAATTTGAAGTTTGCGGATGACATATTCTTGCTGAGTTAGACTGCAGACCACATGCAGTAAATAGGAATAAACCTAAGATATTGAAGAATAAGCATGCCAAAAACGTCCACTCACCTTAGGAAACGAAAGGCTAGACAAAGTAAAAGAATATAACGACCTCGCACAGACGGTTAATTCTGACCGCTACCAAAAGAGATAAATCCGGCGCAGAATACGTATGGGCTGGGGAGCACTCGGCAAGCACTCCCAAATAATGAAAGGTAAGCTACCTCTGTCACCGAAAAGAAAAATGTACAATCAGTGCATACCTTCTGTGATGAAATATGGAGCTGTGACATGGCACATTACTTAATGGCTCGATAGCAAACGCACGTCGTCTCAACAGCCATGGAACGAAAAATGTTCGGAATAACGCTCAGGGACAGGAAGCGAGCTACCTGAATCAGAGAACAGACCTGGTGAGAATATATAGTTGAAAGAACGAAAATGAAACTTACTTGGGCTGGTCATGTAGTGAGACGAACCGACCACCGGTGGGCAATTAGGGTAACAGAGTAAAACGAAGAGATGGATCTACAAGAATGGGAACGCCATTACCCCTACGGAGGAATGAGATAAAGAAAATCGGGAGGGGGGGGGGGGGTGTACTGTGAAATTGAGTGGCGCAAAACAGGAGTGGTTAAAGGACAATGAGAGTTGCCTTTGTCCTGCAGTGGGCCTCATGATGATGATGATGATGAATGTGACGGCTCTTTCATTTAAAAATCTCCACCTGAGTCCCCAGACTACTGTTTTTTCTTGTACATCACTACTACACTACATCGGCAGATTTTGTCCATACAGGTTGACGTAGTAATCATGAAGCTACATTCTCCAGGCCTTCTGTAATTTCTAGTTTATAGCGCGCTTGCACAAAGGTTTATGTCCAAGAGTGGGAGGGAGTAACGCGGGTGTGCAACGTGTCAACGTCACGCCTAAGCACCCTCTTGAACGAAACTCATCAGAAAGGTACTATTCAAGACATTGCACATCAAGTTGCATGTTGGTATTCTAATACAAGACCTCAGTGACATGTCGGGCGTTACCTCCTTCGTGTACCCTACGGTTTTTCCTTAATTCAGGCAAAGGGATGCGCGAAACCACAGCAGCACCTCAAAACTTGAATTTAGACTGCTACAAGGCTCTTTATTCCTCCGTTGTAAGTGGAGAGCACTATAGGGGACCGCTATGTCGGTGTAGTTAGTTTGCTGTCACGCTATATATACACCGCAATCACGCAGTGTAAAGGATCCAAATAGAGCACCGCGGCGTCATGCACCCAACCAGAGGCTTTGAAAAGATACCCGCTTAGGAAGAAATATTTATTGCGTAACTATTCTGGTGTCAACGATACAACGTAACAATCAGAAGCAATTAAACAAGTGCTTGTTACAAAACTAACAGAACCCGAAGGCTAGCAGTTGCAGACCTACAGAAACAGGCAAGCAGTTTAAAGTTGCTCGATTGAGCCTTCCGGTAAAAGTTAAGAAGATACTTAAACAAGAGGGTCATATAGGTGGAACCAATCGACACTCCTAAAGCCGGTTGCACTCGTCATACATGTCCCTGTTTGTTAGCACAATTGAAACTGTAGGTTGATTTGAGGCAAAATATAAGTACTTCTCTGCAGCCCCGCGTTTATATAGTGGAAAATGCTCATTGAATTTTTTGCTACGATAACGAAAAAAAACGACCACCGAAGCAAAACAACCATGCGTTGCTAGTGGCGCAGTAAGGATCCAGCCCGTGCGAGATCAGAGCAGGCACAAAAAAGAACAGAACTCCCGCTCGTGCTGTACACGGCAGGGGTGCGCGAGCACTGCGAAGGTAGGAAAATTGAATTGCGCAGGATATATCTCTGTTCACTTCATAAGGAAAACAGTGATACAGGGAGGCTGGAAGCGTGAGGGGTGGTAGCTGATTGATGATTGATTGTTGTGTTTAACGCGCCGACGCAACGCAGGCGATGAGGCGCGCCGTAGTGGTGGGCTCCGGATTAATTTTGACCACCTGGGGATATTTATCGTGCGCCGAAATCTCGTACACATGGGCGTTTTTGCTTTTCGCCTCCATCAGAAAAGCGGCCGCCGCGGCCGGGAATCGAACCCGCGACCTCGTGCTCAGCAGCGCAACGCCTTAGCCACTGAGCCACCGCGGCGGGTGCGAGGGGGGGTAGCAATGAGCGTATAACGGTACCACAGCCCATTAGTTGCTACCATGGGGTAGCAACACTGGGCAGCAGCAGTGGCGGGCGACCGTCACTCCGGCTGCCACAAAAACGTTTTTTTTAAGTAAACCTTTGCAACGAAGATTATAAGGAGTCACCCGAGCACATGAAGCGAGCAGGGCCCCTGAAGAAGGACTAGTTTTGCCAAGGACCCCCTGAGTACATCAACCCAGCGATACAAAAACGTAAGGTGGTCACCAAGCCTTACGACCTGATTTGAAGCGATCACGATACCAAACTGGCTTCCAGCGAAAATGGTGCTTTCGAACTACGCATTGGAACTCGGAACTTATGAAGAATTGAAAGACGCAAAAAAAACCCATCGAAATGGACCATGAATCTCACCAAAACGACCAAAACATACAAATGATTTTTCAAATTTTTTCGCCCATATGCGCAGCCATCTTGAAGACCAGTGTGGCCAGCACAGGTTTGCGCTTCTGCTAGTTCTAGTGGAGATGGTGCTTTTACGTTTTCTCCGTGACTACCCGCCTTCCTGGTGTCGGCGGCGAAGACTTTTCCCAGCACAGAAGAGGAGTTTTTTGTTCCTGAGCCGGTCAACTCCACGACGTGGCTACAAGTGCAGCCCTACTCAGCACGGTGTGTGTGTCTAACAGCTCGTCACTCCCGTGTTACGACAGGCCTGTGCAACGCGTCCAGGATTCCAGGTCCACGGCTGGCTGGAATACGTATCGTCGTAGAACACAGTCATCGTGAGGAAGGAATCAGCGCCTGCGGAATGATTCAACGCGGTGAAGCCGACACCCGCACTGCTGACCGCGCTCGATCGTTAGGCTCATCGGGCTGCGACCAGAGAAGCGCGAGTGGAAGCTGGCAACCTGCAACTGCGGCGCCTGCTCATCTCTGGTGCCTACTAAAACAGCCTGCACCACCCATCCTTTCACTTGGCCGTGGAAACGGCATTTTACGGATATCTTGTAAGCGTTCTCCCGTCACAACTTCCGGCGCTTTTCCCAAATTATACACCCCTTCTCCACCTCGTCCGGATTTTCTTTATTCTCAACTCCAGTTTCACGATGCTTGGTGTGCAAAGGTCCGCAGGCGGCCCAGACCACTTGCTGAACAGACGCAAGGAAGCAGGCGGGTAATCGTGAGCGGGAGTTAACCTGCAACGGCTCCATGTGGCAGCAGTACGCCAACGCGCCAACCGCGAGTAGTCGAAGTTCAGGTGGGAGGTGGACCGTGAATCTGAAGCTCCCGTTGAGCCGCCCACGAAGGCGAAAACACATACGACGCAACCCAACAGCGATGACCGCACAGCCGATTTCACCGCCCGCTCGATCCAAGATTCTTTCTTTCACGACGCTCTTTCTACCCATATCTCTGCTCTCGGCTCATCAGAGTCTTACAAAGCCGCGTTGTCACTCCGCTCTTTTCTTTGTTAGAATGCTTCAATTCACGCGCGTCTGTCGCTAGGGTGGAGCCAAATACGGAGGCGATGAGGGAAGGAACGCACCTGTTGGCATCGCCATTTTGGGTTAGTCGCTGGCCCCGGCAGCAAGTCACTGTAGCAAGACGGCGGTATAAGTTTTGCCGCAACACGATTTACTCGCGGAGGTTGAATTATCTGATCTATTTCACGTTGCTCGGTCTTTTGCGAAACGAAAACAGCCATGTGTTGAGCGCTATGACCAAATAGCAGCGCCACGGCACCGTTCAAAGGGTGTCTGCAGTAGGTACGGCCACGGCCGGACTGGAGGAGCGGCGAGCGCGCACCGCCCGCCGCTCCTCCAACCCGGCCGTGGTACGGCAATGCAGTTTTTTGTTCATATCCGCCTTGTACTATCGCTCGTTTCCCTTTTCCTTGGCAGTTCCACACTAACCTTTTCCCCCCTCAATTTGCTCGTCCACGACGACGTTATCTCGGGTAGCACGCGGTGCTTGGTTGGCAGGCTAGCAGGACGCCAAGGTAGGGGGGGAGTACAACAAGGGCGTTGCTTTTTTTTAACTTAAGATTTCAGTTGAAGGATCGAAAATTACGCAAGAACGCGCTAAATATCGTAGTTTAAATAAGTTAAATTAGTTTGTATTAGCCCACCGGTCGCGTGCGACCGTCTACTAGGCCGGCATCTACCCGCCCCCCGGCCGTACGACGCTTTCTGGCGGTTCCTTCAGTCTTCTTATCGGGGTTCTACTGTAATAGCTTTTTCTGAAACCTATACGCCTCGAGCGCTGCCTGTAGGGGCGCCACTGAAATCCCCCTAGCGGCCCGTTTCGAAAGCAGGCGCGGGAGTCCGCGCCCCGCTCCCCAGTGCCGCCGCTGGTTTTGCGGCACGTTCACGACTGAGATTTACCGTTTGTGGGCGTTTGAAATTCATGTTTGTGTGGAGCAGTCACTCTGTTCACAAATGGGGTGTGTTTACGAGAGTGTAAATGTTTCCGACGCGATCTTAGTGTGGTATTTTCGGTCTGTATAAGCGCCAGGTGTGTGTCACAGGCCAGCGACGCGGAATCAGGGTATGGTGGAGCCGACTGTAGTTACACTGACCTGAATTTACTAGCCGTGTCTCCGTAACCACCGGTTCCTCAGATGTTCATGCTACGGCTATACACTACGATTTAAATCGGTTTTGTGCGCTAACATAACTAGCGTAGCTCTCATACCTGACAGCACACCAGTTACGTTTGCCAATATGATACCTCAGATATTGATCACCTCCATTTGCAAGCCAGTCTTTGTTAATTTCGGGAATATTCAACAAAAGTACGATGGACAATGTCTAATTATACTCGGGGATCAGCACACGACAGAGTCGTCTTGTCGTGAGGTGCCCGCCCGCAGACCTTCATCTGCTACATATATCCTCTGCGAGCAGCGCGGAGACGGGCTTACAATATAATCCGCGTCCGCGACTAAATGCTTCTTCGAAATATCGTCATATGGCACAGGGAGCCTGCAGAATAAACCAGAAACTGAAATCAGAGGGCCTTATCATCACATACCACACTCTTCCAACGACACATTTCATCGCTTGTTGAACAGCCTACCCTGTATACTTCCAAAAATGCGTCCGCCGTACGATCAGCGTTTCGATGAAGTAGAAAAACAAAAGGAAAGTGAATGCGAGATTTATGTGTGGGATTACTAAAACGTTCATTGCTGGATTCCGCTCCGCATTTGTACACGGCGTCCCACTCCCCCCCCCCCCCCCCCCCACCGATTTCTCGCGAAATAGCAGTGCATTTTGCGTATAGTTGGTCTAGTGAAACCGACCTGGCTTAAGTTTAGACGAACGTTTTTAGCATGCCAGAAGCTGCACTGTTTTTTTTTCATTTCTGTTAGAGCTATTATGTTTCTAAATTCCGCATTGGCAAAGCATTTATTTTTCTGTGGTTTCATTTCCTCTGTTCTTGCTCTATGGCGTGTGTGGGCACATATATAACGACGCACAGGCTTGGAATATACTTTACATTTTCGCATGGTTTATATTCTTATAAAAGGCATAAGGAATTGTCCGGGATTGGGTAATGACATCCCCGAAACATATTTCTCTGCGGCGTATATATGCGAAACGAAGCCGCATTCGTTGTCCACGCTGCAAAATGAAGCCAACCTCTCATTGTGCCAGTATCAGGTCTAAACGAGGTGTCAGTAGAATTTATTTGTGTCTGACGTATTTGGAGGTCACAAGAGGGACATTCTGCTACCGTCGCTGACGTCCGGAAGAGCGGCGACGATGCGCGCATAACTGCGTCCCCGGGTAGCTCTTGCAGGCTATCGCGTGCTGTGCGAAGACGCAGCTGCTTTTTAAGTGACCTAAACGTACTCTTTGCCAATAGTCGTCACCATAACAAGTTTTTTAGGGTGCGGAAAGGCAAAAAGAAGCGAAATAGAACCAAAACACTGCACGAGCCCCTATCGGTCACGCAGCGCAAATCCCGTCAACGCCGCGGAGAAGCGGCGGCAGGCGGCGCAGCGATCGCGAAGCTCGAGGCGTATAGTAGGGATAAAGCTGATACACCTTATTTTCTGGACTTCCGTATCGAACTTCTCTGCCGACAACAAAGGAAAGGTGGAGGGCTCGCTACTTATTTTAGTATTAAATTTTTTTCTTATCAATGAAGACATTGAAATCTTGACGATGCGTTTTGGAAAGATCACAAGCAGTCTCGTGTACAGACCACCGCACGTACATAAAACGACGTTTCTACAGTTTTTAAACAAAACTCTTGCATCGGTCACTTTCTGCAATGCTGCCTACATTATTATTGGCGACTTAAATATCGATATGAGGTCGGGTGACCCGTACAGCCAAGAATTTCAGACGGTTCTATCAGCATATGTGTTTACAAATCATATAATTTTACCTACTAGGCTCTCCAATCTAAGTGCGACTCTCCTTGATATTTTTGTAACCAATATAAGCTCGGATAGCGTTACAAGCGGAATAATTTCGTATGAGTTAAGTGACCACCTTCCCGTATTCTGTGTTCTTCGGCTAGCACCTAATCAAAGTAAAGTCCGAACTCGGACCAGCTTTCGACGCAAAAAGAATACCGAGGCCCAAGAACACTTTATTAGATTAATAGAAACGCATGACTGGAGATGCTCTTATAACTAAACCGATCCTGATTCTGCATGTGAGATGTTTCTCGGGTTCTTGAGTACAAGGTACAATGCAGCTTTCCCTTTACAGAGGCTCTCCCACCAGACCATTAAAAGTTTCCGAAATCCATGGATAGCCTATAGTTCTTACGGGGGAATTAAATCTAAAAACAACTTATTTCATGATTTCGTACGTTCACGAAAGCATACAGCATTTTTAAAGCACAAAAATACAGACATACGCTGACGACAGACTGAAAAGGGCAAAGACAGAAAATTACCAAAATACCTTTGAAAGGATTTACGATAACGAACGCAAAATCTGGGTGGTAGTGAACGCTCTGACTTGCAAAATTACAAGTATTCTATGTATCGAAGAATTAACAGTACATGGTGAAGCCCTTGCAGAACAGAGAGTAGCCGATGCTTTCACCGCCTACTTTATAAATGCGGGTTAATGCAAAAGACCTAGCATTAGCGCAAACAACGCGTTAACAGGTGGCCCCGGTGTGCCTCAATCCATCTTTAAGCGACCAACAGACGCAGTACAGATTGGAACCTAATCCTCAACAATAAAACCAATGTAGGATCTGGCATATATGAAATAGAGCCCGCACAGTTAAAACTGATATCACCATTTACATGAGAAGTTTTTTCCTTTATTATTAACCTCACCTTGACCACAGGCATTTTTCCCAGACAGTTAAAACTGGCCGAAGTCACTGCTATATTCAAAGGTTCTGAGCATAATAACCTGTACATCTATATCGGTGCTTCCAACTCTACATAAAATATTCGAAGGCGTAATCCATGAGCGACTCACTTCTTTTTTCGACAAGCATCAAATAATAGCAACGAACCAATACGGCTTCCAAACGCATAAGTCAACTGAGTCAGCTCTGGCATGTATCAAGGAAGAGATAATTGTAAATATAGAAAACAGAAAATACACTCGGTCTTTTCGTAGCTATTCAAAAGGCATTTGCTTCAATACACTTTGATTTGCTCTTAAAAAATACCTAGTTGTGGGATTTGTGGGATCATATTACAAATTCTGGAAAACTACTTGCATGATCCATATCAAATAGTTTGCATCAATGACATATTATCTACCCAAATGAAATTGAAACAAGGTTTCCCACAAAGATCCCTACTTGGCCCGTCATTGTGTCTTGTCTACATAAATGATATTGTTAATATACCAGGTTCCTCTGATGTTATAATGTATGCGCATGAAACGCATATTTATTTATCATCAAACAGTTTACCATTTCTGGAATCCATTGTAAACGAATATCAGGTGCATCTTTCAAACTGGTTACAACAAAACAAGCTCGATTAAATGCCACAAAGACAGCCCATATAATTTTCCGCCCAATCAATGAGCCCTTAAACGAATGTGTGAATCTCCAATACGAACGCCCTGTTATTGCACAGGTACTTGAATAAAAGTTCCTTGGTGTTTAGTTCCAGGAACAGTTAATTTGGTCAGTACACGTAAATCATTTAGTTGCCGCTCTGACATGAACAGTTGGATGCCTTTATAAAATGTCACACTTAATAGTGTTATGGTTAAAAAGAAACACGTAATAGTCTCTATTCTATTCAAAGCTCAGGTGTGGAATTTTGGTGTGGAACACTATCACAAAATAATTACAATAAGCTTGTTGTCCTGCAAAAAGAACATATTACACTTTTAAAATTGTTATGGGAAATTCCATGACCTGCCAATTCCACCTTTGTTTTCAGAACACTCAATACTTAGAGCTGACCAGCTGTATTGCTTTACACTTGTCTAGATGGTACACAAAAACAAGTTGTACGTAGATGGCGACGCAGAAAACCGCCAGTACTGTGTGCGGCAACCAATAAGGCGCACACCTAAAAGTAGGACTAATTACGGCAAACAATCGGCCACTTATCAAGTGTTACATGTCTTGAACATCCCAGCGGATAATTTAAGATTTAGCACTTGTGCAACCGTATTAAGACCTAAACTAGGGTGGTGTTTATAGAAAAGAAAGTGAGATATGACAGTCACTAGGCGTGTCTCGTTCTAAGGAATTTAGACTGTATTATGTGTAGACGTGATTTTTATAGGCATAGTGGACAATCAGTCAAGAAATTTGTTGTGGTCTATTGTTTTTGCTAGTATAGGTTATAGCAGAAAAATGTTTGATGTATATTGTGCAACTTGTGATTCTCATTATCGCAAATGGAGGATTTTTTGTACTTTTTCAATTTACTTATTCCTTTCTATCTGTATTGCTGGATGTTATGGCTAAGCACGAATATTTGATTTAATAGTGTCCTCTGTTGTGAACTCTTCTGTTGCGAACTCCAGAGGGTCAGGAGCCCTCGTCAGGCGCTCAATGCCTTGAGCTCCTGTTCCGACAGCAGGCACTGTAACACCGTTTGCTGAAAAATAGTCTCTTTCTCATTCTCCTTCTTCAATTATGGCGAATCGCTGCTCTGTACTTCCGACAGACTTTACGTTGAGTGGAACGGCTTTAATGTTTTCTTCTTGGCGACTACCAAACGACTTATCTTCGTGGTGAGAGCAGATGCTAAGGGCAACGTGCTTGGCCGATCGCTAGGTGCAGTACATGCTACAGGAAACTAATTGATGTTAGTTGTGACTTTATTAAAACGTCAATAACCCCACCCACTCACTCCGCGCCCTCCTTCCCAATATGTCGGGTGTAGGTGCAGCCCTTCGCATTACGCTCAGTCTCACGCCAGGTCGTGCTAATGTTACAAATAGGCTAAAGCTGATAATATTAAGTAAATACGTTACCGTACATTAATTTTATAAACTTCATATATATAAGATCGGTTTTTGCTGGTACAGATGACGGCCTTTGCTCACGCGCTTGCTCAAATTGGAACTTGGAATAGATGCTTGTGCGTTTCAATATCTTGGAATAGAAGGTTGTGTCGTGCAGTGAGTGTGGAGAGAAAGTCACTGCACTTACCATTAGAATTTGGAAAAATGGCAATGGCGGCGGTCGGTACGCCTACCATTTAGGTATCTGACGTGATACGTTGGAGTACCCTCCCTGTAATTATTGGACCGTAGGGTGGGGCATGGTCCGGGTGTCTTAATCTGCCGTCATAAAGCACCTTTTTTAAACGCGAATATTACTTATTTCTCTTGTTCAGTGCCTTTTGAACGGGCGCGAAATACGTTGCGGCAAGGAGTAATTCAACGAGAAGGCTCAACAGAAAACTCAAGCAGCTCTTGTTTTATCAGGACCTACACAAAGACTGTCATGTGGAAAATGGGCCGTAAAGACGATTGCATCATTATGCGAGTCTAATGTGTGGTTCATAGTTAATGCAGAGTGAAGTTAGAACCGTTGCAGTGTTCTGGTCCGTCGTGAACACATGGGCATCAACGAGGAGATCAGGATTACAGAAAATGGCTGTACCTATTGTGTTATAGCTTTCCCGGAGACTATTATAGGATAATGGCCGCTAAGCCAGTCTACCGGCACGCCGAACTCATTCGCCTTTCATAATATCTTTGCATAAATTAGCGCGTACATTCGTTCGAAACACTTTGTCAGGTATGTGTCGTTTACTAATCAGCTTCGCTGGCCATCCACCTTCACAAAGTGGGAATGCTCATTATTCCGCTTTGTTTCGCGCAAACACATCACGCGCAAGATTACTGGAAAGCATATTTGGTATATTCCTAATAAAAAAATAATAATCACGGGTATTCGTTGTGTTCAATGCCCACCTGCCCGCCCACTAACCCGTTTGCCCGCATCCACACAACAGAAAGAATCAAGCCAAGAAGCCATGAACTTATTTGGTGATAAATCTTTATTTCTTTACAATATTCACAGTGCCGCGAAAAGTCACTCATTCATGCGAAGGTAATTGACAGTTGTAACCTTAAGAAGGCTTTTGGCACTCTTGAAAACAACACGCACTTATGAAACTACCAGACCAATTCGAAAACAATAGAACTTAAACGGTTGTTAAGAAAATCATGACTTGGAATAAAATTGGCAATACGCCTACTGTTAGTCATTGTGTGACACCACCCGAAATCGGCTGAAATCTCACGCAGATTTCTTTCAGTATTGAGGGATTACAGAACTGGGAGATATGTAAGTGTAACACAATTGAAACTTCCGTGCCATGCCTTGTTGCCGTTTCATTTCGTTGCGGGGACAAGTGTTTCACCCCAAGTTTCATCCCCGGCCAGAATTCTTATCCAAAGCAGTCTGAGCGTGCCAGGTAATAAAGACATAACGCGAACAGTTCGTCCAGCGTCGTCACTCAACCGAGAGCAGAAGAGACCTTGATGAGCGGAGTAAGGACTGCCTTGAGATTCTTGTCTCCTGGAGTAGAGTCGAAGTGGATGTTCTTGCACTTTTCTCCGGAGCGGTAGGCGGTGCATACCGTGCCAAGAAGTTCTCCGGCGTACTTCTCCACGGTGCCCTTGGCGAACTCAACCGTCTGGGCGTCGCACTGGCCCTGCACGGCCTTGCGCACGCATGCCTCGAAGATGTTGAACTTGCTGTGGACAAAAAAAAGCGTCAAAACACGTACGGATAAAAACAGCCAGTAAATGCACTCGCCATAGCTCTGACCCCCTACGCGCAAAAAAAAAACGATATAGCGCCTCGCCCGTAGGACGCTGGGCAGGCTCGCGGCTTTCTGGACTAAGAAAACCACCTGCCGTTAAGCCATGGAATTGTTTTTGAATCAACAACGTTGTTCAGTATGTGGAGTGACCGGTATGAACGGTCGCTATAGGTTTTTCTTCTCAGAATTGCCGCGCTAGTCTGCTTAGGCAGCTTAGTTTAAGGAAACAGACCGTACTTTTAGACTTTTAGGCTATCTTCAGATTCCAAAATGCTTTAACAACGCAGTCAGCAAGTGCTTCAGTATATCTATAATGTACCCACGAAGTATGTCAGCCAAACATCACTGCTGTACACCCATCAGGAATGTTTAAAACGTGGCCGAAATATTTATCTCCCTTTCTCGGTCTCAGCATTGTTTATGCGCTCGAATGATCACAATTAAATGGTATCGTTGGTAATAGCTGCCTTCCTTTAAATTGCAGCTATAAACACAGCAAATAGCAACTCTAAAAGTAATCTGAACAAAAGTTGGAAGGCACATCTACGGTGCCACAAAACCACGCAGCTCCGTCCATTGTGGCCGTAACTTTAGTTTTTGAAGTGCAATCCGGCACGAAGGAAAGAGTGACGTTGGTTTTCTGCAACATGTCAGTGTCCATCTCGACACAATTTGGAAATGACGGGACAGGTGTTGTGGTCCACCTTTCTCTCACCACCAGAATCACAGAACTGTTAACAACAATGGATGTGTTTGATTTCGTTAACTATGCAGAAGTATGACCAGAACTGCCCAATCGCTATACCGCGGGCCGCCGCAGCCAATTTTAAATCGGCGCTTTAACTGATTATTGAAAACAATATCTGGCTTCCCCGTGTACGCTGCGAAACCCCGTGAGTAGAGCGAGTAAAGCAGGTTAAACCAGACTTAAAGTAAAGGGAGGTAGATTGGCTAGGTTGATAAAGGACATCACCACACTCTTGGATCCACCGACATTGGTAAGTAAAAACGGCACATTACAAGGAACGAGGAAGACTTCCTCTTGCAGCAAAGATAACGCAGTGTGCTTCTGCGTGATTCACAGCTCACGCAACGATGGCATTCAGGAGCGGCTGCGCTGCTTGAGGACCAACTTCACCGTGACAACGGAAAACACTGGCTCAAATTTGCAGCTTCGCTGGTTAACCATCTGTACGGAGCGCATGGACACATTTTTATGGGTATTTGTTTCTACGCCTTACGCCTTCCAAGCTTCTTTTGCCATCTTCAGCAATCTCATTCAGCTGTGTGTTGTGGTATTATGAGGCCGTAAATCGATCTACCTAACCTCGTGAGAGTACCCCCGTTGAATGTTTATGAAGACGTAGCGCAAGTTTCGTTATGCAGAGGATTTCGTCGTCCGAACAAAAGTGCAAATTTCAACAGCAACTTTAATGAATTCCGTAGGTAAATAAGGAAAACACAGACAAGTTGGAACCAACGATCTATTTTGTTGTTCTGCCCTTGCAGACTATACGTACTAGTTTTTGTGATGTTCTGCAGCTGAGGAAGCTGGTTCCCACAAACATAATTGAAAACTTCTATTGATACCGTTGGTTTGGTTTGATCAAGGCATTCAAATATTAGAAAGACAATAAATCACCCATTACGTTACTTTGGTCCTCAGCAATAAAGAACTGAAAACGTGGGGTAATGGGGTGTTTTAAGCTTTATAAATATGTGATTGGTTATTTGTGAAGTCACCATTTTTTGTTGAGCGGAATAAAGTTTGTCGAATTAGGTAAGGTGAGTCATAAATTAAAATAAGGTGGCGTGCTGTTGTCATCATTCCTTGTGCTGACAGCTTTTATGAACTTAGTTGCGGTAATTTGGTTACGAGATTTGAGACACCAGAACTACATCTACGTTATGAGGCACGCCGTAGTTGGGGGCTCTTGATTCATTCTGGCCAACTGCGAATCTTTAACGTGTGCCTAAATCTCGACACACAGACGTGTTCGCTTTGCATCTCCATCAGAAAAGCTGCCACCGCGGCCGGAATCGAACCCGCTTCCTTGAGCTCAGCAGGACAACGACTTAGCCACTGTTCCACCACGGAGAGTAGCTTGTATACGTACCAGCAGGCTCCACCAATCCTCTGCTTGTTGGGCAGGCGGGCGGCTTGGTCGAGGTCAGCGGTGAGGCCTCGAAGGCACTTGTGGAACCCGGCACCTGCCTTGTTCAGGCATGGAGCGTGCTTCAGGAAGTCTGAGAATGGAAACATATCGAGAATACTTGCTAACCTTGTGATATACTGAACAAAAATGCTGTGTGAATCTCAAGTCTGACCATATATACCGGAATTGAACTCTCGCGTGTGCCGTACAGCTGTAGCATGTTTGTGGCGCAGATAGTTCGGGTATGGTTAATCTTGTGCCTTATGAGCTTGTAGTATACTCGTTACTACAAGTGCCGTGTTGCACGGGTAAAGTACAACACGAAATATAAATTATTCTGTTTTCTTGAATGCCTCGAACAAATTTTCAACGATTTCTGCGAAACCTTGAAATTTCTTTACTGCGCATAGTGGTAAACACTACCCTTAAAGGAGCCATGAAGAGAAAACACAAGATTGGTTCATTCAAAAGATTGTCTCGTTAGAATCATACTGATACCACTTTTAACGTAAACTTCGCTCAAATAAGCTACATAATTAGGAAAAACGGGAATGGTCATGCGACCCACCAGCTCATTTCCCGCCACAGAACCTATGATGTCACATGAGCTAAGCTCTGCGATTGGCGGAGGCTGGCAGAAGCAGACGCAAATTAGGTAGAGCTTACAAACTAGACGAACGAGCGATTTGCGCTTAAATTTAGGGCACATTCTTTAGAAAGCAATAGGAATGATGGGACAAACAGTGGAAGTTACGAAAGCACATGTAAAACATAGAAGTACTGATGCGTCTGCTGTTCGTACTGCGCACAGGCATGCTTGTTTAGCTGCACAGCACTACGGGCTTGGGGTTTGTCTCAGACGACACTGGCCGACTGACGCAAGCAACGGTGTCTACGTGACCCCATTGTCGAGCAAGCACTGTTTCAGGGAACGATATTTTCTCCCAGAACAAAAAACAAGCCAGGTTTAAATGCGGGCAAAAACAAACCAAACGCTTGCCACGGTATGGTGGCGCCATCTAGGTTACGGAACGTAAAGAAATGCGGGAACAAACCAACACCGCTGTACAGGGTGGAGACAACCTTTGAACGGTCCCGTGCCGCCGCAATTGGGCCAACGGGCTCAACGCGTTATTCTTTTCGTTTCCCACGAGACCTAGCAACGCGAAACAGGCAATATGATTCAAACTTCTTCAGTAAACCGCGTCGCGGCGATAATTTTAGCGCGGTTTTGACACAATGACTTGCTTCGGCGGCGAGCGAGCAACCGTAAATGGCGGCGCCAGCGTATACGTGTCTCTACCCTGTACGGCGGATGCGTGAATGAAGGTATTCTAGGCGGCAGAGCGGTCGGTTCCTGTGATGTCATTTGGGACCACGAAAACGCACTATTGAGCGGGAAAATCAAAATTTTAACCTAAAGTGTTTAATTTCTCAGTGAATAAAGTACCGTTTGTATCCGGACAAGCGCTGGGGCACTATAAAACACGAAATCTTTCGAATAAAACCAACTTGCATTTTCTTTTCATGGCTCCTTTACGGGAAGAAAGCTGCAAACTGTTTCAGTTGGAATCAGCGTCTATGTTAACCAACTTTTTATTTTTTTATTCCGATCCCGAATAACATTTTTTTAAAGTTCGAGATAACCAACATATCTACAGTTATATTAAAAACGTTAATCCCATTGCTCGCAAAAAACGAAAAAAAAAAACACACGGTGTTATTTGATGTGCAGAATCCAAATTTCAGTTGCCCACAAAGAATACCCTTTTATGAACAGTATGTATTATAGCTTGATTTGAAGTTATCAGCAACTGAGTATTTGCATATTTCTGCCGCGGTAGCAGCCCCCATGGCCATCGCGAAATTATATTGCCGCTGTCTTTCAAGTTTTCATTTTGTTAAAAGTATGAGAAATTTTGCCCCCTTTTGTAGCCATGGTTATGCGGGGTTTTGATCTCGGAATGTTAATGTTTATTTTCTAATTCTTTATGTGGTTTGGCGACAGTTGTATACATTCTTTTTTCTTCGGGCAGCGGTTTTTACAACTCCACCGTAACCACTTTGGGAAATATATCAATTAGTATTATAAATTTTGGGAATGTCGTATTCCTGCTTGATTACAAATAATCTATCTTGGCGTAAGATGCAAGTTCAAATCGTCTGATAGCATAACGGCGCTATTATACAGCCGGTGGTCAAGAACAATAAGGTATAACAGGTACGATGTTAGCATGTGTATAGAAAGGCGGTAAGTGCTTCTGGACGCGGTTTTTCACCTATTTGAGTCAATGGTTGCTGCTCTCAGAAAACTATAATAGCATTTCGTAAAAGTAACACTTCATACGGCAAGTTTTTGCTTTGAGAAACAAGTTAACAACCGAAATTTGTACACATGCATAGTGCGTTCGCATAATTCCTTATCAAAAGATGTAGCTGATAGAGTTCCGACTGATGGCTTACTACTAATGGGACCGGATGTGACCATCTCCGAGACAAGAGGTCTGAAAACAAGGAATAAAGTTTGTGCTGTACGCGCAGGGGGACATGCGGACACTGCTTAACTTGTAAACAATCTGCCCTGATGACTCCGGATGTTCGTAATGTCTTTCACATATTTCTTCGAAGTACGGCCTTAGGGTAATAAATCGGTCAGGCATTGGTAAAGCATCGGTACATCGGTACAGCATATAAAGGAGCACTATTTCAGCAGCACTGAAGACATTGAAAAATTCAAGAACATCACCTACAGTGTACCTTTTAAGAGATACATCATCATATTTGCAGATCATGTTACTAAACAGCAGTTTTAGGTCACTTGAATGGGCGCTCCGCGATACATTGGGGACAGGAACAAAAAGCCAGATTTTTTTCACTCACCTTGACTATAGGAGGTAGAAGTCTCGCAACGCCCTTCAATCTCGGCCTTGACGTCGTCGAGGAAGATGCTGCCGATGCCCTGGACAACACTGTCTGTGCAGTGCTTCATGTGGTCGTTCGCACAGCTCAGCGATTGTTCCTGTTTCCTGCGTGATTACCGGGGCGATAATTGAGCTTCCGTGGTTTATATTATATTGACAATTTGTCAACTTTGACTTTTTATGACGGCATTTAAAGCCGGGAAATGCAGTGTATCATGTTGCACAACACTGTTTTCATTCCACGGCCATTTCTAAAGCAATAAAACAGCGCTCTTGTGCCACATACGATACTCCTTGACATTAACATTTTGTCCGCACTCCTTCCGTTTTCAGATAAAATTTAAAGTAGCTTTATAATTCTTGCGGTTCATAAAGGTCGAACCGTCTGAGATGGTGTTTATTTTGTTTTAAAGAAGTCTTCGATAATCTTGGGCTCGCACCTTCAAATCCCGTAAGAGACCTAAGTGCATGAGAAAATTTTCTGTCATCAAATTGCAGCCTGTGTAATCGTAAATACCCAGTTGTAAAAAACGATCACTCTCTCGACCTTGGCACTGCGCAGTGCATTCCGAGAACTTTCCATTTTCAAACCGGTGATCAATAGACAACATCTAAATTTATAAACTCACTTTTCTAGCGAGGCTGTTCACAAACTAAAAGCAAAAATTCCCTTCAAAAGGTAAGGGCTACAGCAGTCGACCTTGGCGCTACCAGTTCAAGACGTCAACCTGCAGTTGCCAGCACGCATGGCAATAGGAGGATGATGACCTTTCTGCCAATCTCGTAATATCCCTCTAGTCACGTTGGTCGAGCTCGATACCGAATCTCGACCAGAGATGAAACAACTCCGTCTTGCGTTCACTTTTTATTCTACCTATCTGCATAAGGGCACGTACTCAAGCGGAAAGCCTTCGCTCAGCTTACGTCAATCTCCTCACCATTTCACAAACGCAGCTACGATGACAGCCATCAATAACAGACATAGTGCGCAAAGTAATAGCGAAAATTCAATCCTTGTAGTGTACCTGAGGGTAGGATTGGGACTTTATTTTTTTGGTGTCATCGGGACTCCATAACAATATTCTTCACGCATGTTCTTTATGTCGCAATGCCAGACGTTAACTTATTAACACATTTATGCCGCCTCTATCACCGAGCCTTTTGTCACTAATAATAAATGCGGTTTAAAGGAGCTCCAAAATTTTGTGCAGAAATTTCGCCATCTTCGTACTCCAAAAAATACCGCCGATCACGTCCACTCGTCCTGTGCAATGCCGGGCTTTTAGTTTATACTTCTGGGGCTATCCCTTCGTCCATATTTGTAGCTGCACTCTATAATAATCGCATGGTGCAGCTCCCGGAGAGACCAATGAAGGCGACCAAAGGAGCAAGTTTGGCACATGGTTGTGCAATATTTGGCACACAAATTCGGCGTTCGCAGTGTAATTGCGCATTGGCGCATGACGTTCTGCAAAGCCCCGATGCCCAGTTCATATTGTCACGAAGCCAAAGACGACGCAGTTGTCTTCAAGGAAAACAAGTTTATTGGAGCGAACTCGTGGCCCTCTAACAAATGAAAGATTACAGGCAGAGAGGCAGCAGTCAACAAAGTGACGCGCGAAGGCGAGTGCGACGATTCGAATACCCCGGCGTGTGCTCTGCAGGCTTTTTATCTTTTGGCACGCGTGGTTCTCAAACCGTCGATTCACGTCTAGAACATTGTAGATCCATTAGGATTATTCTAGGCTGTTCACATTAGATCGGAATGCTCTCCCTATCAGAAGAGATAACACATGCGGTATAGAAAGAAAGAATGGAACACGCGCTTCCCTTAGCACACAGATAACACAGACCGGCGCAGCCGGGCGGTAAAAGCAAAACATAAATAAACACACGCAATGCATGGTTCGCGGCATTACCCCCCTCTAAGAGTGCATCGACCCTATGCTAACATAAACGACAGTCCGAACAAATAAAAAAATAAAAGTCCGTCATCGTGCGTAGAAAGGTTTAAGCGAACCACGTGGACGACGTCGGGTCGCGGGCGTCGTCGTGATGTGCCGCAATCCCCATTGGCGATCAGTTCGTAGGTAAGTTGGCCAACACGTCGTAAAATCTGGTAGAGTCCGAAATACCGTCGTAGAAGCCTCTCACTCAGTCCGCGTCGTCGGATGGGAATCCAAAGCCCCACACGATCCCCTGGGCGGTACTCGGCGTATTGGCGTCGAAAATTATAGCATCCGGCATCCACCAGCTGCCGGTCCGTTATACGAATTCGAGCGAGCTGGCCGGCCTCCTCCGACAATGAAGGTATCCTTGGACGTCGGCGTTGAAGTCGTCGTCGTCTTCTACGTGCGGAATCATGGCGTCGAAAATCGTAGTCGGCCGTCTTCCGCAGACAAGCTCGAATGGTGTCATCTGCGTAGTTTCCTGCGGCGGTGTATTGTACGCAAACTTGACATACGAGAGGACTTCGTCCCAAATGTTATGTTCAACGTCGACGTACACGGACAGCATATCCGCAATCATCTTGTTCAGACGTTCCCTTAGTCCATTCGTTTGGGGGTGGTACGCCGTCGTTCTTCGGTGATCCGTGTTGCTGTAGCGTAAAATTCCCTGCATAAGTTCCGCAGTTAAGGCAGTTCCGCGGTCCGTGATTAGGACTTCGGGGGTTCCATGTCGCAGCACAACTTGGTTTATAAAGAACCTGGCTACCTCTTGTGCAGTCCCACTCGGAAGAGCGGCGGTCTCTGCGTAGCGCGTCATGTAGTTTGTCGCTACGACCATCCAATTCTTCGCTGATCGTGACATAGGGAACGGGGCTAGAAGGTACATTCCAATCGGTTGAAAGGGGCTCGATGGGACGGCGATGGGTTGCAGAAGTCCGGCGGGTCTTGTCGGCGGCGTTTTCGTCGCTGGCAGTAACGGTAACTCCGAACGTAGTGGGTGACGTCGGATGTAAGGCGGGGCCCGAAGTACTTCCCCGTAATTTTTGCAATAGTGCGAGCTGTGCCGAGATGTCCGGAAGACGGGTCGTCGTGGCACGCCTCTCAAATTTCGACAGGAAGATCTGCCTTGATCACAAGAAGGAAGTTCGTTCTCGTTCCGGGACTGAAATTTTTTTTCACGAGGATGGAGTTTTTGAGTGTAAATGCTGGTACGTTTCGTTTGAAGGCCCTACGCACAGTGACACTGCGTCCTTCCAGGTAGTCGATCATGACGCGTAACTCGGGGTCGGCACGCTGTTGGGCTGCTAGATCGCTCTCCGTCACGACTCCGAAGAACGCACTGTCGGCATCGGAGTCTTGAGACGGTGGATCGATGGGGGCACGGGACAGACAGTCGGTGTCGGAGTGTTTCCTGCCGGATGTATGGACAATTGTAACGTCTAATTCCTGCAGGCGCAAACTCAATCGCCCAAGGCGCCCAGAGGTGTCCTTGAAATTGAAATCCAACACAGAGCATGGTGGTCTGTCACAAGCTTGAACGGTCTACCATACGCGTATGGATGAAATTTTGAAATCGCCCTTATGATAGCCCGGCACTCTCTCTTGGAGGCAGACTAGTTTTCTCCTCCTTCGACCGACCACGGCTGGCATAGGCGATTACCTGTTCGCAACCGCTTTGCTTTTGGACGAGGACGGCACCCAAACCTATATCACTGGCGTCCGTGTGAATTTCTGTTTCGCCGTATTCGTCGAAATGAGCGAGCACGGGCGGGCTTTGCAGGCGTTTTTCAAGTTCGCATAATATCTTTTCTTGGTCGTTTTCCCAGCTAAAAGGCGTGCTATCTTTCGTGAGGCGTGTGAGTGGCTCTGCAATGCGTGCAAAGCTTGCGACGACGCGCAGGTAGTATGCGCACAGTCCGAGAAATCTTCGCACGCCCTTCTTGTCTTTCGGCCTTGGGAAGTTCGCAATGGCTGAAGTTTTGGCCGGGACAGGTAGGACTCCCGCGGCGTTGACAACGTGGCCCAAAAACTTCCATTCTTCATACGAGAAACGGCACTTTTCAGGCTTAAGCGTTAACCTTGACGTACGAATGGTCAGTACAGACTCCTACCTTGTAAGGTGTACGTCGAACGTCCGGGCGAATACCACAACGTCGTGGAGGTATACGAGGCAAGTGTGCCACTTCGGGCCAGCTAGCACAGTGTCCATGACTCTTTGAAATGTTGCTCGTGCCGTGCACAGCCCAAAATGCATTACCTTGAACTCGTATAGGCCGTCCAGGGTTATAAATGCAGTTTTCTCTCGGTCTCTCTCGTTCACTTCAATTTGCCAGTAGCCGGTCTTCAGGTCCATCGATGAGAAGTACTTGGCATGGCAGAGGTGGTCGAGGGCGTCGTCTATTCGTGGCAGGGGGAACTCGTCCTTTTTGGTGATTTTGTTGAGTCACCAGTAGTCAACGCAGAACCTTAATGTGCTGTCTTTTTCTTTACGAGCACGACAGGCGCAGCCCAGGGGCTTTTCGATGCCTGTATAATGTCGTCGCTGAGCATGTCGTCGACTTGAGTCCGGATGGCTTCCCGCTCGTGTGAAGAGACGCGGTACGGTGACTGTCAGGTAGGTCGGGCTCGCTTGCGGTGCTTCGCTTGGGGTGTCTGATGAATTTTGAACTTGACGAAAAACACTCCCTGTAGCGACGCAGCAGATCAAATAATCTGTCGCGATTTTCTTGTGGCAGCGCCAGGTTCACTTCAAAAGAATGCGGCAGCTTGGAAGCATCTGCGCATGCGCATTTAAAGTTGGCGAGCGGGATCACTTGATTTGCTTCTTCCGTTTTTTCGAGGAACGCGATTGCAGCGCCCTTGTTTAGATGCTGGTACTCCTCGCTGAAATTGGTGACTAAAACGTTGGATTTGCATTGCTTAAAGCGAGTAATGCCTCTTGCGACGGAGACACCGCGGTTTTGAAACAACCTTTGGTCACTCGCTATGATAGCGGCGATGTCAGGAACAGCATCCTCACAGTAGACGGCGATCATCAAGCTTGCGCGGGGTGGCAGGGTGACGTCATCGTCGGCGATCCTTACAGCAGCACGGTGATCCGGGTTCGGCTGCGGCTTCGTGGAATGATCGGAGGGAAAAGTTATCGACTTGGTATGCAGATCAATTATTGCGCCATTGTTCGTCAAAAAGTCCATTCCGAGAAATACGTCGCAGGTCAGATAGGCAAAATGACGAACTCAGCAGGGTACGTGGTGCCGCCTATGGTGAAGCGTGATGTGCACGTTCCACTTGCCGTTACGAGATGGCCTCCCGCTGTGCGTATATGCGGACCACCCCATCTTGTCGTAACTTTCTTCAGCTTAGACGCGAAGCAGCCGCTCATTACCGAGTAGTCGGCGCCCGTGTCGATGAGGGAGACTACGTCAAATCCGTCGAAGGATAACTGGACGTCTGACGCCGCTTTCTTCGAGTTTCGGTTGCGTCGGGGCGTTGTATCTCGGCTTGTGCGTGTTGACGGTCGGGCACTATGCATCGTCATTGTCGTCGTCTTTTTAGTGGCAGACTCTGCCATTTCGGGGACGGGTCGTGTCGTCGTCGGGTTCGGGAGTCACGTCCGGGTTAGATCGAGTCGTCGGGCGGCGGGTACGGTGTTCAGTGCGGCCATGCGTCGTTTGGAGACTTTTTGTTTTTTCGCCGTTGTGCAACTTCACCTCCAGACGTTGTTGCTTTTAGTTTCCCCCGTGTGGGCTGGGGGACCTTCCACGTGAGAAGTCAGCGATGCTACCGCGGTTCGGCGACTGGTACGGGTAGGGCGACGACAAACGGTTGAAGCGGGCTGGTCCTCGGTTGATGTTGGACAGGTATTCTTTTATCTCAGTTGGGTGCTGGCCGTGTCGGGGGCGTGGTGCGTCGACGGAGAATCCTCGCAGACCGGGCTTCCTGTAAGGGCAGAGACGGTAGATGTGGTACGCCTCTCCGCAATGATAGCACAGCGGACGATTATCGGGCGTCCGCCACACGTCGGTCTTCCTCGGCGTCTGGTATTGGACTACCGGTGGTCGGGCGGGTAACAGGGGATGGCGGTGTGGCGGGTCCTCATGACGACGGATTGGAGCAGGGCGAGGTCGACGAATAACTGCGGAGTAGGACATTGCTGGTGGCTCACGGGGTGGTTCAGATGGCGTAGAAGCCCCCAGTGCCTGTTGAGCCTCTTCTCGGATGACGTCAGACAGAGAAGCCGTTTGAGGTTGCTGCGTCGTTGGAAATGTATCGGAGCTTGCAGTTGTGGTACCGATCTTCTCCGAGAACAGCGCGTTGACAGGGCGGTCTCACTGCTTCGTTCGAATTTCGAGAGTCTTCTCCAATGCGGCAGCCTGAGACGTGAATTGAGCCACTGTTTTGAGGGGGTTGCGGACAAGGCAGGCAAAGAGTTCTTGCTTCACTCCTCGCATTAGAAACCTGAGCTTCTTTTCTTCAGTCGTTTCTGGGTCCGTACGGCGAAATATTTGCTTCATCTCCCCAACGAAGGTCACCACCCCTTCGTTGGGGTGCTGCGTGCGCGTTTCTAACAAAAGTGCGGCTGGTTTTTCAGCACGACGGGGACGAATGTTTTGAGGAACTCGCTTTTAAAGAGATTCCAGTTGGTTAGCGAGCTTTTATTGTTCTCGAACTACGTTCGGGCTGTATGTTCCAAGAAAACATGGCGGAAAGTTTCTTCGTCCTTCCGCCTGTTAAAGATGCGGACGCGCTCCACTTTCTCCAACCACTCCTCAGGGTCTTGTCCACGGGATCCACGGAATGATGGGGGCTCCCGAGGTTGTTGCAGAACGACGGGAGGATTGGCTTGGTTGACCATTGTGCTGGTTGCGACGTCCTTCTTCTTCGCTTTCTCCGGTAGTAGACCGAGCTCGGGGGGTAAACCTTGCAGGCGGAGGTGGCTCTTGTTGGACTGGCTTAGCGGCTTCCAGAGGTTATAGAGAGCATGAAGGGTGCGTACCCCGCACCTCCACCAGATGGCACGAAGCCAAAGACGACGCAGTTGTCTTCAAGGAAAACAAGTTTATTGGAGCGAACTTGTGCTCCCCTAACTACTCAAAGAATACAGGCGGTGAAGCAGCAGTCAACAAAGTGACGTGCGAAGGCGAGCGCGACGATTTGAGTACCCCGGCGTGTGCTCTGCAGGATTTTTATTTTTTGGCGCGCGTGGTCCTCGAACCGTCGCTTCACGTGTAGAACATTGTATATCCAATAAGATTGTTCTAGGCTGTTCACGTTAGATCGGAATGCTCTCCCTCTCAGAAGAGATAACACATGCGGCATAGAAAGAAATAATGGAACACGCGCTTCCCGTGGCACAGAGATAACACAGATAACACAGACCGGTGCACCCGGGCGGTAAAAGCAAAACATAAATAAACGAACTCAATGCATGGTTCGAACTCAATATTGCTTTGCGTCAAATGATATGCCATTGGTGTCATTCGCTGTGTGCCCTTTGTGTGTGGCATGTATTCTCATTTGAGGATTAGCGGGGAGCGTAAAGCACGGGATAATTTTCATGGGTCAGCGATAAATTCCTGACCTTGGAATGTCATGATAGCATTAGCATAACAAACACGTGTGCACAAATGAAGCAATTACACACAAACAGGATATATTGTTGACTGGTATTTGCGCGCGCGGGTTCAGCTAGAAAAATATGCTTTTCATTCCTACATGCGTCACGGGACTCCCATTGTCGTCGGGTCATTGTCATTACTACTGTCTAAGAAGTGTCTATGTCATTTCCGTTGTCGTTGTAGTTTATGCAGTTATCACTTTATTAAGAAATTTTCATAACGCTGTCACCACTACCGCTCCTCTGTACCTGCCTGTACTCACCAATGTGGAGACCCGAAGAAAAAAACATCATAAATATTTTATTCGAAATAGACAGTGATGTGTCCTGCGATGACCGCTAACGTCACTATGACATTGAGCCGGTTTGCGCCTGTTTATGAACACACCCATCATCATGTGAAATCTTTTTCCCATTCCTTTGAAAGAGGTGTTGCGTCTTGCTATATCTGCCAAAATAATGGCATCGCAATTAAATACCAAAACATTGAGACAGTGAGAATACCCGTAAAATATTTACAACCCAAGAACAATGAGATCGCGTCCCGTGACATCTTAGATATTTGTAGGTCGAATCTGGGGCCTTTTTACATTCCGCACACAGTGTATTTAAAGTTGAGTAGTTTTCGCAGTACCTTCCCGAACAATACATTCTTCGGCAGATAATCGAAAAACGTCTAAACTCACTTGCAGTACGGCTCAAGTTCGGCCGGGGTCACGGGAACCTTATCGCTGGTGGCGAAGATGAAAAGATCGGCGGCACACGCGTCCAACTTCTTGATGTCGCAGTCAGCCTTTGGGGCGGCCCAGGTGAACCCGACGACGCCTGCGGCAAAGACAAGAACGAAGAACTTGCAACAAACCAGCGTCATTCCCACGCTAAGAGCAACAGAAAAAAGGCGTATAATATTAATACGCACGGCAATTATTGTTCGGTATGGTAAGTTTACGTGTTAGCGGAAGACAGACGCCCAACGGCGAAAAAACGCTTAGGGGCCAAGCCCCTTAGAAGCTCTGGCTCTTGCCGTCTGATGTCGTCGTCGTCTCATGTCGCCGTAGTATCATGTTGTCGCGGTACTTAAACAGCGGGACACTCGTTAACCAGCGCCTCGCGCTAGAACGCTTCGTGTTTCAAAAACACGATAATTACAGCAAAACTGTATACCTGTAACCCTAACGTTTTCATCTCTGTGGGAAAAAATGCCAAGGCGCCAAGGATACACTTTTCCACTGCATTCGTGTCCGCGCCTCAGGTTTCATGTTACGGTTTCATCTCCGTGGAAAAAACACCGAGGCCCCGAGAATACACGTATAGACTGCAGGCTTCGCACCACCCCAGGGGACACATTTAGGGGAGATAACACGGGATGTTTTACTTGAGTGCCCAAAGACATCCCTACTACACCCTGAACTTCAAAAGCGCGTACCAAAGACCGCATTATATAACAGCAAAGAAAAAGATTCGCTACCCATTGGTTAAAACTTCTGTGTTGAAACAAGTGGTTGGGTTGGGCCCTCAGTTCTGAAGACTGTGTTTTGTATTATAAATCTCGACCAAGAGTGTTGCTCTCCTAAATAAAACCTTTAACATGTCTGGACCAAACATAACAGCAACCTTAGCTAAAGAACAACCATTTCGCGATGGCGGCTCTTGGTCTCTCAGTTGTGCTCATGTTCGTATGTTGGGCTGCCTGCGTTAACCGTGACCAGGAAAATACAAAAAGTTTTCCATAAAACTACCAATCTTGTTATTTGGAGACGAAAGAATGACTTATGCGTTTAAATGGTGTGATGACAGCTCTAATAACTAGGAATTCATAGTACTAGCGAACATTAACACAGTGACAGAGATACACCAGAGACGGCAAGCTCGTTAATGTTAATGCGTTTGTATGATGAATTCCACCCTACGATGTGTGTTTGTTTATTTAGGCAGAATGCAAGTACACCGCGCAATGTAGAATCATTTTCAATCTTCTGCCGAGGCAACCGGGGCAAAAAGCGTATCAGCCCGTTTGATCGAGCCCTATCGGGCCCCCTGACGAGGTCCCGTCCGTGAAGTATCTACAGTTAAACCTGGATGTAACGAACCTACATGTAACGAATTCCTGGATTTAACAAATTTTTTCCAATCCCCAACTCCATCTCCATAGAAGTCCATGTATTTGTGACCTCCACGTAACGAAGGTGTTGCGGTAATCGACCTGAATGTAACGAATTCGCGGCACTGATCATTTATGATTTTGAGCCGTAACACTACTAAAAATTTGTAAATACAACGCGCAAGTTCTATATAATAGGGGAAAAAATATGGGGCAAGATGGCGGGTAGAACGCATACGATTGCAGCAAGCAAGTGCGTGCCATCCATGCGAGCATCGATGTTTTGTGACGTCTGGTGGCGCTGCCGTGCCGAACGGGCGAGCGCACTCTGGTTAGGCTGGTCCGGTAGGTGTTCTGTTGTTAGGCGTAGCGCATTCTCAGGTCTTGGATGCGAGGTCTTGGATGCGCTGGACGTGCTGCGCCGTCACGTCGGCTCGCAGGATGATGCGGAAGCTTTGGAGGAGTTCGTTTCTCTGGACCGCCGCGTTGCGTCGTCTTTGACGCGAAACACACAGGCGAAAATACGCAGTTTTTTGTGTTAAATAAACATTTGAGGTAAGTTGCGCTAAATCGGCATCTGCCGCATGTTTTTTTTGGTGTTCGTGATGATTTCCCTGGTGTTTACTTGAAAACTGCATGTAACGAAAACCTGGATGTAACGAAAATTTGCGAACTTTTTTCAATTTCGTTACATCCAGGTTTAACTGTAGTTACAAACGAACTCGCCTAACTTTCCTGTTTATTTAGCCTAATAAAAAAGAACTGAGTCGGGTCGCTATCTCATCTAAAATGAAGGATACACAATAGTTTTTCGCCTTCCCATTCGTATTTTTGCTTCACGTGCAACAGTTCTGGCTGCATTCGACAATGTGATACAACTGCTTCAATAACTAGCTATCCGGGGACTGACCTAAGTAGCGACGCAGCAACACTATACGAGCTTCAGAGACTGCTACCCCACTTGATAGGAATACTAAAGAGATGACCGGGAAAAATGACTCAGGCGGGGACCGAAGCCGCAACGAAGAGAGCAATAACAGTACGTGATGGTCATTCCAACAAGTAGCAGCACATTTTGCAACAGGAAATTGCCAAGGCATTCATATGTGTCTTCTAATTACTATTTTCTCGGTGTCCGCGCTCCTCGTCCTGCGCGTTTCACCAAGATCGTGTGACTAATAGAATGCCTTTGGCCAGATGCCCAGAAGAACCCACTTATTGAACAGTGTTACGTTAGAGTGGTGCACAAAAACAATGTTTCAACATTGGGATTTCCCTTTCATTAAGGAGGCTATATGCTCCAAAGTTCCAAGGACACTGTAGGAAGTACACAAACTCTAAGTGCTGAAATAAAAATGGCGCAAATGTAAATAAGCTGCTAATAAGATTAAGTTCCCTACAAAAATTTTCCCACATTGTCGACTGTTACAAATCAGAAACAATGCTTTTGCTGGAGATGATGGAGCTTAGAAATGGAATTTACATTCTGGAAGGTCATTCAAAAACGTCCTGTTCCAGGCAGGAATTCCGCTGTATTTATCGCCTCATTTAGCAACCAATTATTGGTAGTGGGCATAACGCCCACCGGGACGTTCTTATGTTATTTTTCGGTAGATATATTCTCGAAGGATATCACGGGTCTCCATCAGGGCCTATAACAAGCTATAGGCGTAAACAACGGCGCTTCGCGTATTTTTGCTTGCCGACTCATCAGATGGCGTCATTTTTCGAAGGCTAGGACTAGAACATTACGAAACACTCTTGTTGGCTTGCTCAACATGGGCAGCTCAGTAATTAAAGATATCTGAAAACTAAAAGTATATTTCACTAACGTGCTATTGAAATTCAACCTGGTCATTCCAAATGAGTTTGCTTCGACGTGCCCTTCATCATGGAAGTCTTTGAAAATTGCCGTAAAGCGCATTCGATTTGCACAGACGCCACACTTAAAAATTATTGCGTTGGGTTTGCTTAGCAAGAACTCATTTAACTGCTTGAACTGGCCAAACGCTGCATCTGATGCCGCAGATTTGATGAATAACTATGAAAGGCACGTGATTTTACAAGTGAAGAGGTATCTGCGCTGTGACACTGCACGCTTGAAAGACCCATCATCCTCGCATTCCGTAAAGTCAAAACCCATACGACGTTTGTCGAGTCGAATTGGCGTGTTCAGACGGTATAATTGGGCTCCCGGGCTCATTGCGGTAAAACCTACGAAACGCTACTTTTAATACTGGACTTAGCTGGATCAGAAACACTCGATTTTACGGCGTGGGTGCAGTTTATCGATATTGATACTTTTTTTTACAATAACTACACTAGTGGAGGGTTTACACTAGTGGATTAAAATTTACCCGGTTATTGCAGGCGCCGTATCCGAGTCTCCCGTTAAAGGAGAAAGGGTGAAAAAGTTGCTCGGCCGTCTAGACGTCCGGCTATGTAATAGCTGGATGTTGCTGCTCCGCCCAAATTCCGGGACTCGGCCTTCGGTTACGCGCACACGTGTGTATCCAATGTGAGTCACTGTACGCCAGAGAGACTAATCTGAGTTACGTGCCGCCGCATGAAGGTGGCCGGAGAGTAAGCTATCCCAAGTTCAGTGCTGTCCGAACAACACACGCGACGATTGGGTGCCAAGAGGAACTGCGCTAATTGACCTGAACGAGGTTTTTTCGTAGCCAGGCCCCGGTTTTGCATTCATTGGCGCAAACACCTCTCGGCTGCGACTAATTTTGGATTGAATAATCGTTCAAACAGTACCACTTGCCAACCGAACCAATTACCTTTTGAGTCACCTGCCGCGGTGGCTCAGTGGCTAAGGCGTTGCGCTGCTGAGCACGAGGTCGCGGGTTCGATTCCCGGCCGCGGCGGCCGCTTTTCAGATGGAGGCGAAAAGCAAAAACACCCGTGTGTACAAGATTTCGGCGCACGTTAAAGATCCCAAGGTGGTCAAAATTAATCCGAAGCCCTCCACTACGGCGCGCCTCATCGCCTGTGTAGCGTCGGCGCGTTAAACCCTACAATCAATCAATCAACCTTTTGAGTCGTTCAGCCGTGCGTCGCTTGTACCACCATAGGATATTTGGGAAAAAATTACTGTTGCTGAGTATCCCAATGTGACGCGCCCATTTAGGCGCGGCGTTGACGTTGGCGGGTTAGGAATTCCCGTTGAATTACACTCTTCCTGCCAAACCAGACTGCGTAAGTTACAAAGCGCAATGAGAAATTCAGAGGATGCCTCGAGCCATTCTGTCCCATTCGCGGCGACGCAGTTCGCGCGTAAGGCTAATAATTTGTACAGGACACGAATGCAATTCTTCGTGGGTAGTGTCAAGTATCTAAAAAATGAAGATGGCATTCAACGTTATTAAATAGAAAGCGCAAAATTCACCGGCTGCATGGCTAAGCAGTCGTTAGGAATGAAATACACAAAATGACGAACATCTGATATAGCTCAGATGATGTGCTTTTCAGGTGTGATTTGTCATTGATAGTGCTTTGCCTCTCTCAGCTCGCAACTTCTGTTAGCCAGCTTCTTTCCTTTTGTGAGCGCCACACTACTTAGAACGTTCGCACAGCCCGGGGCCCCGATACCACCTAAGGAAACGTACACCTAAGGAAACGTAGACAAAGAAGTTCATTTCAAAGCTCTATTCATTGCATGCCCTGACATCTTTTTGCGGGTAATCTTATCCCGCGACTTAGTTTTCTTGTGTAAATCAGGCGAATTGAAACAGAAGGTGGAAACATTAACATCTCACACGTACGTCGCGCCTGCCCAATCGTCTGCACGTGTTGCGAAGAAGTGAAACCAAATCAGTTACGCACCTATTAAAACGAGGGTAACCCCGATCCGAGACATGACTCCAAGTATACCGGTGGCACTGGGATCCAAGACTCGATTTCAAAAACACTCAGCAGATTCCCATCAGAAGGAGTTCTTTTTATAGGGCCTCACGGCCGAGTTGCGAAGTGTTCGCGCTCGCCATCACATTGCACGGAAAGGGGCGAAGGGGGAATGGGAGAAGGTCGAGAGATGTGGGAACGATCGCCGCAAAGGCGAAAGCCATTGCCACTGAAACCTGCCTCGCCGCGGTAAATACCCTTGATTCCAAGCATTGGGACATTCAAGACCACGGCGCCTGCGTTTAGTTGGCAAGGTCTTCGCGGGGCGGTGAAGGGGAGGGAACGCTGGTTACCAGCGGAAAGGTGTCTTCTACTCCATTTGACAGTGCATTGGCGAGGGGGAATGATTGCTTTCAGGCCTCTTTTATTGCTTGTATTCTTCTTCCGTGGCATAGCTGCTGTTTTGCGACACCACCCGAACCGTTCGTGAAGTATTTTCCTCAAATGCTTGTATTCGCTGTACGGCGCAGCGCGAGCTAAGTTCGTGGGAGGAACTTGATCTATCACAGTGGGCGCACCTCGTGCCGTACAGCTTTACGTTTGCTGGAATCACTTGCCGAACGTCGAAACTGTGTGATCCGGTGACAACAGTAAATGACATTAATTGCACCCAGTGCATTCAGTCTAAATTATAAAGTGAATTCTTCAAAGAACTGACAGTATGAAACGACAGGATGTGGAGGAATGGAATTGGGAAGCACCTCTCGCCCACAAATAGTCCAGGCCCTGCCTCAGAGCCGACAACATGTAAACAACAATTACCACTTTGAATTCGCGCTTAGTTGCTGTACTTCGAAACATTACGAGGCTATGTGGTGGGCTTTCGATTCTTAACGCATAGTTAGTGGAGTGTGGCTAAGGGTAGCCGCTCCAGAGAAATTGGAGTGATCCCTTCACGTGAAGCTACGGGCATGTGATATGCCCGTCCCGCAGCCACAAGCTACAGAGCGTCGCCTGTTTCGCCGGCGCAGAGAATGCGGAAACGCGTGCCGACATTTCCCTGCAAGCCATTAAATAGGTCATGCATCATTTCAACAAACTCCATCTTCTCATCTTATCATATTTAACTTCTTTGCGCAATAAGCACTTAAACGAGGTCGGCGTGTTGCTGTAGTGAAAACATAATGATAGTTAACAAGGCATAGGTTTGGCCGAGTTTGGTATATCATACTTGAACGTTCCATGCGCAAACTACACGAAGACAAGAAAAAAACGAGAGAATGCACAACCTTGCGACTAACTTTCTTAGGAAGGAACGCGTTTTTACATACACCAACATCATCACGTCACCTTACACTATTTTCCACACGACTGTACTGGGGAACGGGTTCATACTGTTCAGTCATTATAAATCATCACATTGTCGAAAAAGTACAGTCCTTTTACGGTGAGCGTAAGGGGGGCATACTCACACAATTATCACCGGCACGTGTGATCTCATGTGCCTTAATGATCTCCAGAGTCCTCTGTTAGGCGATAATGCTGGCTTCCTACAAACAAAGGCGTACAATCACGGGCATGACAGCGGTACATTTTAACACTGACTTCTTTCACTCAACACTTGCGTCTTGTCAGATTAACCCATGAACTTTTGTAGGATAATTTGATAAATGTCGTAGACCTAAAACTACATTTTTCTGATAGCGGTACCTGTTTCCAATACAAGGTTCGGCCATGCAAGCCATTACTTCCTTAATCGTCAGGGGTCTAGAAAAGATGGGATTCTACGAAGTCCGGTGTCGATCAGGAACCCAATCGCCCGGGCTCCGGTTGATTTGGCAGGAGGCTGGCTGGGTAATGGTGTTGAAGTTTTTGGAGATGGCGGTCGAATTGACGAACTCGAGGCGTTGAAGTTGATTAAGTAAAACGGAAGTTTATGTACAGCTATTTACAGTATGAAAACTGGGTACATGAGAAATAAAAAGAAAAACTTCAAACTTCAGCTAGGCGCTAGCTCCGAGTGCGCACAAATCACTCGAGCTCCTCAACTTCGTCTAACTCTCCTACTCTCGGAGCGTACACAAAGCGCTCGAGAAACCACGGCAGAGACTCGGTCTCGCCGCAAGATCCGTCTAGTTTCCCGGTGCGACGCTGCACCCTAAACCTCCGACGCGATCTTAACCTCGACTAGGGGGCTCACAAATCCCAACCTAGCGTTAACGGTCGAGATTCCTTGTCTCGCCGGGAACTGTCAGCTCAGCGCTCAGACAAGAACGATTTCCAACGGCCAAGTTCGGCTTTTAAGTGCGAATGCACTTCTTAAGCGACCCTGAACCTGCGTCCACCGGCGATGTCCGCGCTCGTGCGAATGCACATGGCACATACCCACATGGGGGATTGGCCAGGAATCTCCTCGTCTTCCTTGGCAACGGGGGGAGATGGCAACGGGGGGAGATGGGCGCGCGCTGCCTGGCCGCTGACATGGCACATACCCACGTGGGGGATTGGCCAAGAATCGGGCGTGAGAAGGGCTAATGCACCTGCTTAAAGGAGTACTGACACGAAATTTCAAAGCTGAGATCCGCTCTAGCAATCAAGTACAACGACAACACAAATAGGTGTCTGTGAATAAATGCATCTTTCTTTCTTTGTAGTTGTGTGTGTGTGTGTGATCTCTCTTTCGCGAACATTACCGAACCGCGCAAATTCAACTCGTGCATTCGCACTTTCACATTCTTCCCCTCGGGGAAATGCGGGGAATTTTTCTAAAACCTCGAGATCACCCTCTCTCGGGAACGCCCCTGTAGCGTTCGTACACGCGTATGGGAGTGCCCGAATTCACGTAGACAGCTGTCACTCAGCACGTCACGGAATATTCAATGAGGCGCCGCTATCTCAGGTCAACGGACCGCCCGCGGGCCACAAAACGCGTACGACCCCGAGGGATGAGCGCGAAAGACGCGACTGTGCGTCATGCTGACCGGGACGTGTTAACAATAGAGACTCGTGCGGGGCTTGTCCGGACGCCGGTAATCCCACCACCTCCGCGCGTCAAGTACACATTCCTGGAATCCGGCGCCGCAGTCTGCCTTCTCAATGGGAGATTATCCTTGAGGAATACGGTGGGCCAGACAATCCGTCTCCCGTGCGCGCCGCGACGAATTAGCGGCAGTTGCAGCGCAGTGTCGGCAGTGCTACGTCGCTAGACAGAGCGGCGGGTTCTCACGCGCAGCCCGGGCGCCTGGCCGCTAATCTCATAAGTGGACCTTACAACTCCCCCCTTTAAGAGGGTTACTGGACCTCTTGGTTCAGTCAATCCGAAAAAGAATTTAAAAGGGCCACTCGTTTCATCTCTCCTTCAGCAATAACAGCGGAACAAACAAACAAACAAAAAAACACGTGGAAGGAGCTAGATATAACCACAAATGAGCCCCCTTCTATTTCTGCAACTGATCTGAACCCTCTCTCACCTAAACTACAAACACAACCTATTCACTAGCCGTTCGACAGGCACGGAATACTGTAGCGCGGTAGAAACACACACACAAAAAAATGCTAAAAACACTAAGTGCGGGTAAAAAGAAATTGGGTCGTGTCTCCGGAGCGCGTAAACGGCACGAACAACGAGACAACTCAACCTAAAACACTGATGCGCGCTATAACCGCAAACACGCACAATCATTCCGGCACTCGACAACAAGAACAAGAAGAATAAGAACTGGTAAAGAACACGGGCAATTTCGCAGTCAACGAAAATAAAACGTTAATAAAGTTTGCATAGTCACTATGCGCACGCACGCAAATGTCCTCCTTGACGGCGTAGCCTGATAACGTTCCTTCAAGAATGTACGGCGGTGCTTTCGCTCACTTGCGGTGCGCAGAAAGTTCAGTTCAGTGCGCGGATCGATCGATTCGGTGCACGGATCGAGCACCCAAGGCATCTCGTCACGCACAACCACGGCGCACACACACACACACACACACACACACACACACACACACACACACACACACACACACACACACACACACACACACACCACCAACGAAAAAGGACGGGTGAACGGGAACGTTCACGTTCGTCGTGGCGGTGTTAAGGCTCGGAGGCAATTCAATACTAGCCTCCCCAAGCAACAATCTGAAAGCAGGGGAGTGCATTCGCGTACTTCCAGCCCCCTCTGCAGATGATCCAGACCGCGTAGCGTTGCAATGTCAACGCAAGTCTCGACAATTTAGCCCCATGAGGCGAACACAACTTCGGGGAAGACGGAGTGGTATCACAAAATGCGACCCCGTTTCCTGCCCCATAGGCCACGCGGCCATGCCTCTCCAATGCCCCAACGTAAAGCAATGCTCCGCGCTGGCCGCGTGAGCGCAGGGTTGATGCTCGAGCGTAATGGCGGACCGCGAACGAGACGACCTTCTCGGGATCATTCTTTCCCTTGCGCACAGACTGCCCCACAACAACAACCTCACAAGGACCTGTCCCTACCAAAAACCGCTCGTGCACGCTAGGTGCATTCTGAGCAGCGGCCTGACCAAGACAGTTTTTCAGCCGTCCCAGCACGCATTCATCCTGCCACAACTCAGAGCTCGGGCCGGTGACACACGGCCAGGTCGTAGAACTTAGTGCGTCAACCCATCCAGCGCGGCTCCCGACTGAATCTCGGTGATGGCCGCAACCAACACTAAAGCTACGAAGCTCTATCTCAGACACCGGTTTCGCGAGATCGCCGATTGCGTCTCGTTCCTCGCCTCCAACTGTAGCTGCCTCCTCACACGGTTTTTCCCTCTCCTTCACAACCTCCTCGGGAGCTCTCATTCTTGGTTTCGCAGTCTCAACGCCTGCGTTTTCATGTTCTCCATTTGCCTCCTCGGTTACACTCTCACCCTCAAGACTACCAAACCCACGCGACATCTCCGTATCGTTCCTGCCCTCGTCAAATGCTCTGAGCCCCTCATCCTCAGTCTTCTCGCGTTCTCTCTCACTTCCTCTTCCATTTTCTACATGTTCAACCCAGTCTACCTTCTCAGCCCCCTTTATCCACCTTTAACTCCTGCTTTTCCTCAGCCCGATCGTCAGCTCCGTCTCTTTTTCGCTCCGTCTCATCACATGCTATATCGTCTTCTCTCTCCCTTCTCCTCTGGGCGAACGCCTGAACGCCCGACACGGCATTCACTTTCTCGTGCAACTTTCGAGCGGAATTTAGAGCGCGGCGGGCCCCGAGACTTTCCTGCGCGACTCCAGTCTCCTCCAGTCCACCGATTAGAGTTTGGGTACTGCCCGTGCCAGCAAGTTCCGCATGCATTAGCGCAGTGTCCGGCGCAAAAGCAGCTGGCGGCTCTACACTCGCAACAACGGGGCTACCCCTTGACTCAGCTCCTATACCGGACGAGCTCGCTTGAACACTCCGCGTGCTCGCCTCCTTTTCCATGCAGCTGCTCACGGCGAAGCCGCTCGCTTCCCGTGCGCAGCCACGGCCGCTTATCTCGTCCTCGCGCGGCTTCAAATTGAAAAACGGGCTGCCCCCATTCCACTTTGCTGTCAGCGCGTAACTGGGCTTGTCCGAAGGGTTCTGTCTCATGCCCTGCAGCTCCATTCCCAAACTTTGCCTGCGAGGCTGCTCGTCATGTTCGAGCATCACTTCATTACACCGCTCTACGGTATCACTGGCCGCGCCTACCTCGTCGCTCCTCATTCCAATGTGCATCTCCGCGCGTTCGACATCGGCGGAAATGCTAGCCTCGTGTTGGGAGTCACGGCTGCTTGCTTTGTCATCGCAATGTACAACCTCCAAACACTGGCCGGAACCATTCAACTTCGCTGTTGCTATACAACTAGCTGGGTTTGTGCCCCATTGTTTCTGCTCGCGGGTGTCCGAGCGCAAGGGCGTCTGCGTTCTCCGCTCCAGCTCCAACTCATACCTTCGCAACCGCACTTCAGATTCGAGCTTCAGCTTTTGCATGCGCTCTTTAAATTCTTGCGCCCTTTCCTCTTTTCGCTCCTCTGCTTCGCGCGCTTCTTTTCTCTCTCGCTCCGCCGCCTCTCGCGCTCTTTCCTCCGCTTCGCGCTCTCCTTTCTCCCTTCGCTCTTGAAACTCCAACTCCATTCGTCTAAGAATTAGTGCCTCGGATTCCACTTGGGGAGATCCTTCTGCTGCCGAGCCTCCTTGAGGTGGCACTTCGTCTGTCTAACCATTTCCGTCTCCTTCCGCCATGTTCGTCTGCATGCTCCGCGTGACTACCGTGCAACCCCGGACTCAGCCTACACCGCCACAACGAAGCGCAAGAAATCTTACTCACCCGTACCTCCGGTGGTCGGCTGCCGCGTCGTTGGCACCGTGCGCTGGTTGGCTCTGCCGCTCCACTCCGCGCAGAGCTCGGCTGCCGCCGATGAAGGCGGGCTTGCGTCTGTTTGGTGCCCCTGGTTGTGGCCTGGTGGTTTCTTCTGCCAAATCCTGTCGACTGCGCCAGTAAAGATGGGATTATCCGAAGTCCGGTGTCGATAAGGAACCCAATCGCCCGGGCTCCGGTTGATTTGGCAGGAGGCTGGCTGGGTAATGGTGTTGAAGTTCTTGGAGATGGCGGTCGAATGACGAAGTCGAGGCGTTGAAGTTGATTAAGTGAAACGGAAGTTTATGTACAGCTATTTACAGTATGAAAGCTGGGTACATGAGAAATAAAAAGGAAAACTTCAAACTTCAGCTAGAAGCTAGCTCCGAGTGCGCACAAATCACTCGAGCTCCTCAACTTCGTCTAACTCTCCTACTCTCGGAGCGTACACAAACCGCTCGAGAAACCACGGCCGAGACTCGGTCTCGCCGCAAGATCCGTCTAGTTGCCCGGTGCGGCGCTGCACCCTAAACCTCCGACGCGATCTTAACCTCGACTAGGGGGCTCACAAATCCCAACCTAGCGTTAACGGTCGAGACTCCTTGTCTCGCCGGGAACTGCCAGCTCAGCGCTCAGACAAGAACGATTTCCAACGGCCAAGTTCAGCCTTTTAAAACCTCGGGATCACCCTCTCTCGGGAGCGCCCCTGTAGCGTTCGTACACGCGTATGGGAGTGCCCGAATTCGCGTAGACAGCTGTCACTCAGCACGTCACGGAATATTCAATGAGGCGCCGCTATCTCAGGTCAACGGACCGCCCGCGGGCCACAAAACGCGTACGACCCCGAGGGATGAGCGCGAAAAACGCGACTGTGCGTCATGCTGACCGGGACGTGTTAACAATAGAGACTCGTGCGGGGCTTGTCCGGACGCCGGTAATCCCACCACCTCCGCGCGTCAAGTAGACATTCCTGGAATCCGGCGCCGCAGTCTGCCTTCTCAATGGGGAATTATCCTTGAGGAATGCGGTGGGCCAGACAATCCGTCTCCCGTGCGCGCCGCGACGAATCAGCGGCAGTTGCAGCGCAGTGTCGGCGGTGCTACGTCGCTAGACAGAGCGGCATGTTCTCACGCGCAGCCCGGGCGCCTGGCCGCTAATCTCTAAGTGGACCTTACAGGTCTCCAAGGATGTAAGGCGAGGTGTCGCAAAGGTATGTTTTATAAACAGCCTAAAAAAATCCTGTACACACAAAATGGATGATAGCATGGGAGTACAAGTAGCCCGACTTGAAGAAGCAGGGTTCCCTAGGCATCTGTTGACAACAGTTGCGCATGACATGCTCAAACAATGGAAGCAGAGCTTTGGTGTACGGCAACAGGAAGTAAAAATAAAAAAGAAATATGCGGTCATTTCGTACAAACATGGTGTTTCCCAACGTCTTAAAGGGGCACTGACACAAAAATTTTGCATCTTGTTTTTTTTTGTTGCGATAAGTAGCTAGTGACCTACTTATCACCCGTAGAAACCTCATTTGCTTCAGCGTGCGACGGTTGCCAGTCCCAGTTTCGGTTTTAGCAGGTGCCGCGAACCGATGGATTTTGTGTGAACAAAGCTGCCCACGTGACCGTCGGAGGGATATCACAGGGCACAGCTGCCTTAGCACTGTCGAATCCGCATCGCCGGCAGTTTCTGCGAATGCCCCGACGTACTGATCCCGTGAGCCGCCTAATTAAAAAGCGACCGTGGACGTGACGCAGGCGCTGCCAGTGTAAATGCTACCGCGGCTAAAGAACGACGCGCGATGCTCGAGACAGTGGGTGGCAAGACGCGCGCTGGGAGCAGCCGGCCGGTCTGCCTACAGATGGGTTCGGCTTAGCACTGCTGTGGATATTCGATTGCCGCTCTCGTAAGCGGTGCAGATGAAAATTTTTAATGCAACCCGCCATCGCATCATTAACTCCTTTCTCATATAAGTTGCCGGTTGGGACTTGGGTACAATTTCGTGCGCCGGTAACAAGCTATCACTCGAGCTACCTGCGCCGGCCGGGGCCACTTCGCGGCCGTAGCCACCGCCTGCACAGCGACCGTGCGGCTCGCTCAGTGGGCTATCCTGCCTCCGGCGCGTTTTCGCCTCCAATCTAATTAAAAAGTAATAGTAACATAGTGCCTGGAATCACTGTAGAATTTTGGTCGCGGCCAGCTGCCCGATGAGCTTACGAAATCACAGAGCCTCCGCCGCCAACGATCGGGTCGTTCGTTCTCGAGAGCAGAAGCTCTGCCCTCCGGCCCTCCGATTGGAGCGGCGAGCCGGGCGAGCGGGCGAAAAACGCCGGCAGTGCGGAAGCGGCAAACACAAACTCGTGGCGTGTTTGGATGTTGTTTATTTACAAAACATCCGCTGATGTCGATGGCGCGTGGTCCTCTGCTGGCTGCTCGGTTGCGTTTCGCACACTTTAAAATCGATTTTAAATATGTTCTAGGCTGTATTCGCCGCTGATATTTTGCAGATGATGTATATGTGTTTACACCAATCTATCTCCAAAGTTCTCTCGCCTTCAAAATTTTGTGTCAGTGCCCCTTTAAAAAGATTGGGGAAAACGCGGACATTAGGGTGATCTTCGAAAGGCCACAGAAACCTGTCACTTTATGCAAGAACAGTTATCGTACCACTGTGAAACGTGCATGGGATATTGAAACCCAAGGCCAATTTAGTTCACTGCAGTGAGAGCGTGGTTTATGTCATCCTATTGAATTGTGGCAAGAAGTATTTGAGCAGACTGGGCGTTGCCCCTGCGAACATACACTCTTAGGCAAAAAGGACTGAAATAGGGACTAAATTACAGCCGTTAGTCTTCGCGGGCGACCGTTCATCTGCGGACTAACTGTTCGTCCCCGCCGATCTATAAGGAGTAACGGGAAGACGAAACGTATGCAGTTAGTCTCTTTGCTGCGTCGTTAATCCCCTAATGGCGTCGTCGTTGCCCTTTCGCGCATATGTGTGCGAGCAGTTTTATATTTCCAAACCACAAGCGATGGCAGTCACTGGGTGCTTTAGATGGTGCCACGGGAGAAAATATTGATGTTAGTTATAAGAAAATCGCCTAGGGTTAGTAAAGCGGCGGGTAATGGCAAGGAGCGGCGAAGCGCGATTGCCATACGCTTCTCGGCGAGGTTATGTTGATACGCTGTGTTGCATACGATTCGTGCGAGGTAATAACGGCCAATGAAAGCTTTCAAGCGCCTTAACAGTAACGCAAAAAATTTGTCACAATAGCAAAAGTGGATTCCTGAGCGTAATGAATATGTATATGTTTAACAGACGAGAAAAAACGCATGTTGCTGATGACAACTGCAAAACAAAAATGCTCGCTACAGGTATGCGTCTCGAAGTTATCTTTTACACTCGACACATAATTGCCTTGGGCACCAAAGCTATGACAATGCTGCAACTGCTGTAAAACCCGCTTGCATTTCCCAGTTGCAATCGTCTCGCGACGCGAATTTGAAGAATTCAGGCTAAGCAACACCGAATTCGCTTTCGCCGATGCAGGAAAATATGGCATGTATTCTGACACTCACACGGACGACACCTTTCACATACGTTACATAGAGCACTTAACATATGTATCGAACACTAAGAAAGCACTTAGCTTGTGCTAATTTGTGCAGAAACAAATGAGTCGTCCGATCGCCCAGCTACCTATCTCAACTAGGCGACGACGAGTTGATTGTTATTTACGAGAAAAACTATGGTTGTGAGGCTCTCCTTCGAATCGAACTGAGCAATAGTCCCTAAACCTAGCAAAGCGCTAAGCGCAACGCGCAAAACGCAGTCCCGTTCGCTTGCACAGATAGAAATTCGGCACCGGTTGCAATGAATCTGTTGCGTTATGCACAGAACTACACGCTGTACGCTTGAATATTATCTACCGCTGCGACCACCCGGCGGCGTGGTCCAGCGGATAGCGCGTCGGGCTCCTTGTGTATATTCCCCGGCGTCAGGGGTTCGATCCCTGCCGGTGGAGGAGTTTTTTTCTTTTTCTGCACTCTACGCAGTTCGTCCTTGGGGAGTATCGGAACGGACCATCCGGGTGGGGGAGTAACCGTTCGTCCCCTCGCAGTTAGTCCCCAAAGGGACTAATGATTGTGGCAGAGGCCGTTAGTCCCCGAAAGGACGAACTTTTAGTCCTTTTTGCCTAAGAGTGTATTGCGTTAGCACGCCAACAATGTGTGAAACGGCACAACATTACATTTGGCAGCCCGCGGTCGTGACCATGGTTGTACGCCTTTGTTTAATGAGAGCAGCTATATCGCCAAACACCAGACTCACCGGACTCGGGGAATAATTGAGGCACCGGCGATCACAGGTGCCGGTAATAATTGTTTAAGTATGCCCTCCCTCACGCTCACCGAGAAAGATGTGTACCTTTTTAGAAAGGGGATGCTTCGTGATGACCGAACAGTCTGATTACGTTCCCCAGTAGTGTCGTGTGAAATATAGTGTAAGGTGATGTGATTACTTGGTGTATGTAGAAACGCGTTTCTTTTTAATAAAGTTAGTTGCAAGTTTCCGCATTTTCTCGTCTTCTTTCGCCGCCTTCATGTAGTTTGCGCATTGAACGTTCAACTATAATAACAGGTACATCACTCCAACAAAGGCTAAGACAGCCGGTTAGGCTAGCCGAACCGGTGATTGCGTCCTATGGCTGCGACGAATGGCCTCTATGGCTGCAACTCCCGCAGGAGACCTACGCGTCCTACATGAAGGTGTCGTCGCGCTTGCCGCCGGTTCGACAAGGATATGCCTGAAACGGAGAAGGGGCGGCACATCATAAAATGAATTGCTTCTTTTACCTTTTATGCAATGGCGATTCACAATCCCAGCACCATTGCCGATCTGTGGACGATATGTCAGCGGCTCGACCATCTGCAGTCCACTTGCATCCACCAGGACACCTTCCCTATCCGCCCCTCTGGTCACGCCGAGCTCCGTACCTTGATTCGTAACATCATTCGTGAGGAGCTGCAACAGCGCGACGCACCCTACCTTCATAACAACTATGGCCGCGCACCTGGGCTGCGTGAAATGGTCAGAGAGGAGCTTGTGTCTATGACATTCGTTAAGCAACCATGTCATTCCGCTCCTCTTCACGTTCCGTCTTACTCCGAAGCCGTATCACGGCCACCTGTGCCCATGGAGCCAATTGTTTCACCGCCACCGCATGGCCACTTGACCGCTCTTTCTACGCCTTCGGCCGCACCGCCTATCTGTTCAACGTGGCGAGCACCCCGCCATACTAGCCACCGGCTCATTTACTACTGCGGCATTCGAGGGCATATTTCCCGCTTTTGGTGACGGCACCAGGTGGAGGAGCACCGCCGCTACGCCCCCCACCAACCGGATAACCGCCTCAGCTACCCCCTTCGTCAGCTTATGCTGGCACCCCCTCCGGACCGCTCGTCGTCCCGTCCTGATGACCCGGACCATCCCCACGGTTCCCGTCCCACCCGACGTCATTCTCCTTCGCCCTACCGTCGCTCTCTGTCGCCACTACGGCGCGTCGTGCAAGCTGCCACGCAGCAATTTGAAAACTAGACAATGCAGTTTTTGGAGAGAAAACTGCTTTGCTTGGATCGACCACAATCCCTCCTGAATTTCGGTATAAACATGTTGTCTGTTTCTGTAGAAGGGGTTCAAGTACAAGTGCTCGTAGATACTGGAGCAAATATTTCTGTTGTCCATGCTGGCTTGTGTTCACGTCTGGGGAAAGTGAAGACTCCGTATGTTGGTCCTTGTTTACGCGGCGTCAATGAGCACGACATCAAGCCAGCTGCCCATTGTACTGTGCATGTTTTGATTTGAGGACTTCGCCATCATATTCAATGTGCAGTGCTTTCGCCGTGGGCTCATGAACTAATCCTAAGATAGGACTTCCTATGCGCTGCCTGAGCCGTTATTTCCTGCCGTCAACCTCCGATAAGAATTGCCGACACTGAACATACAAGTTTTCCGTACATAAGCAGAGAAGTACGAACAAGACTGAAAGTGCTCCCCCAACCTCGAAATATGGACCCCTACCTGCCCAGCCGGATCTACTGAGGAGCGGACCTTGGCGGAACAGCACTTCCAGTAATGGTGTGGTTTTAGGGGGCGCAGGGTCTTTCTGGGGGACCGCGGCCGGGTGCAAGAACCCCGGTACAACGGTATGTATGTATATATGTATGTATGTATGTATGTATGTATGTATGTATGTATGTATGTATGTATATATGTATGTATGTATGTATGTATGTATGTATGTATGTATGTATGTATTGTGGGCATACTGGGTCTAGCTACGGGGTAGCAACCACCCCGGCTAGCCTCGTTAGACACGTTGAGCGACGATGTCAGCTCGACGGTCCCTTGTGGGCCTAAGTGGGGTTCAGGGTGTTCCCCCTTTGCCCAGAAATGACCCATCCAAAATGCCCCAGAGAGGTACGCGGCGTCCACAAGGGAGACGCCGCGACGGGTTCGACTCACCGACACAGGCGACGACAGGCTCCAAGGGGCCGGGACGAACCAGGGGGTTTATTGGCCCAGTTGTACAGTGCATAATAACGCCAAGGCCGGGTTAAGAACTACACTGTACCGACGCGCGCCTCAAGGCCGGGCTCTAGCGGGCCGCGATGGCTGAGGCGACACGGGGCTGCCGGCGAGGTGGGGGGAGCCTACCTCGCGCGTCCGATTGGGGTCATGTGCCCCACTCCGGACGTGTGGCGGCGAGGGTGCGATACGAGCCGCGACCCCTCGCGTTCCCTATACTGTATCCTCAATCTCCTTCGAGCTCAGGGAGCGACCCCCCAGAGCCCGAGAGATCCAGCGAGAGCGAGAGCCATCCAGAGAGACCAGAGAGTCCTGAGAGAGAGACCGCGAAACGTGCGCGTCGCGGTTTTAAGGCGCGGAGGAGAGGAGGCAGGTTCCCGGGCGAGGAGGAGCGACAGCGGCGGCGGGACCGTCGGTTCCCGCCGGCGCGTCGGCCCGCGAGGTGACGTCACGAGCGCGGGAAAGCGCGCTCGTTCGAACATCGCGCTCGCGGGAGGAGGAAAGGGGATCAAGCGGATCCCCACAGTATGTATGTATGTATGTATGTATGTATGTATGTATGTATGTATGTATGTATGTATGTATGCATGCATGCATGTATGTATGTATGTATGTATGTATGTATGTATGTATGTATGTATGTATGTATGTATGTATGTATGTATGTATGTATGTACAAATCTGTATTAGGCAAAGGGGTGGCCAGTTGCCTAAGAAAGGAGAGGGCTGTTCGGGATGGGGTGCATGGTTCATGTAGGCCCTACATTTTTCGGGCTACGCCTGATGCTTTTGCAAACTCGAACGGAGATAGTCTCCTTGGCATGACTGGGATTCGTGGCCGTAGTCGACTCTGCATATGATTGCATCTATTCGGTTTGTCAGGCTCAGAGTTGACGGAGCCCCCCCCCCCCCTTCCCCCATAGTGCCACGGCATGAATCAAATGTCGTGCTTGAGTGTTGAGTCCTTGCCGTACAGGCAGGGATACGGTGGGTCGATGAGAGCGGCGGCGACTAGCGTATTTGTGGGTCATCACGTGCCGCCTCTTTAACGCAGCACTTAGAGAGTGCAGCAACTGAGGTGCGTACAGATAGAGAGCTAAATTTGGAGAATCCAAACTGTAAAAAAGCCGACGAAAATGTTCCAGATAATACGGCAACAGGGACGGACGAAATTCGTTTACGGCTGGTCAACCTACTGGGCCCAAAAAGCAAAGCACAACGGGTTCCAGCAATCGAAAAAGTGATAAATACTAACAAGTACCGGACGATTGGTGTAAGAGCCGGAAGATGATCTATAAAGGTAAGGGAGACAGGGCTGATGCTAACTCGTGCAGGCCTATTACAGTTACCTCAGTGGCATACAGGCTCGCACTGCAAGCCATAAGAACGGAACTACAGGCGTGGATAGAGGGGAAAGGCATACTGGGAGAACGACAAAATGCATTCAGACGAGACAGGCGCTTAGAGGACAATTTATTTGTCCTAACTCAATCTATGCAGGTGTCAGTGGCTCAAAAGCGACCACTATGCATAGCATTTCTTGATATAAAGGGAGCCTTCGACAATATAAATGAGAACATCTAATGAGCATATTTCAGCGAGAAGGATTAGGCCAGAATTTACAAAGCTGTTGCAGGGTATTTATAATGATATAGAGGTGCAAATTACCTGAAAGGACCTAAAATGCTCCGAACCGGTAGTCACATACAGAGGTTTAAAGTAGGGTTGTCCTCTGTCGCCGTTGCTGTTCATGCTGTACATGGCAAGACAAGAAAGAAAGCTTGAAACTGTAAAAAAGTTAATCTGTGTTGTAGCCGCAAAGGGTCGGAAGTGCAACAATATCCCGGGACTGATATATGCTGATGTCATAGTACTACTAATATGATAGCAAATAGTGTCTGCAACAGCTCACAGATATATGCGCTGAAGAAGCCACTTAACTGGGATCAGAGTCTAGCACAGCAAAGTCGGCAGTTCTGGTTTTTAACGACGACACCCGTAACAAAGAGCTATTCGTTCAAGGGGCAACAATACCGTGGGTAAGGAAATAGAAATATTTGGACGTATGGATAAACGAAGGTCAGCCGTATCTAAAAACTCATGAGGAGTATTTCGGAACGATAGGCAAAAGGAACACATCTATCATGAAGTACAGAGCACTGTGCGGATATATCAGATATGAAGTAGTGAGAGCCATACACGAACAATATGCTCAACAGCTTCGCCTTTAAAACATGTGTTTGCAGGTATTAGAAAAATGTTCTGCTATCCGATCTCCAGAACAAGTACCGTGTTCAAATGCTTGAAGACATCTTCCGGAAGTCGGTTCGGGATGCCGGTTGTCATAGATGCCCCGCGATTTCTTCGCATTTAGTGCTGTTCCCAGCTTTCAACCGCTTCCTACGTACCCTGAGTGCCCGCTAGCCTCTAAAAAGCCTGCTTGCCACCATGTCCCGGAAGATGATGTCACTCCTGATGACATCGTGGAAGGAAAGCACGAGGCGTTCACCCCTGTTCTGTAGAAGAAAAAGAAGGCACAGGAATCCCTGTTGTGTTTTACCAGGCCGAAACAAGAAGAAGCCTCTGGAGAGCCAACCCTGACGTCGAAGCGCAGGTCGTGGCAGCGGAAGAACAAAACGTTTTGAGTCATCGCCTGAACAAGGATGGCAGCTTAATTGTCACCGTGTGACCTTTTACTGAGACGAATCTACTTGTCGGTCTATCAACTGTTGCTGTCACGGAGGTTGAAGCTCGGGTTCCGCAGTCATACTTGGCGACGTCCGCGAGGCGTCTTTCTTGAATACAAGAATGAGGAGCTTGGCAACTACCTCAGTGACCGATGTGTGCTATCTGCTCGCAGAAAAGTCAACCTTTTCACCTCTCGACTGTGCCCACAGTGTGATGTCCGTGGAGGTCTGAAACACCTAATGTGTGACTGTGCGCGATTTAGTACGCAAAGAGTGTGTCTCGAAGTGTGTCTGGGTCGGCCGCTTTTCGTAGGGCTGGAATGGAGGGACGTATTAGGTCCCTGGAAGTATTCCAGCGTGCCTCTCGGGCTTCAAAAGCTTTACTGGCCTATCTAAAAGCCAGACGCCCTGATCAAACTTTGTAAATAGCTAAAATCACGTTTCCTCTTCATCATTATAATCACCATTTTCACCGCAATCATCTGGCGTAGAACTCCAGGTGGCTTCGCTCGGCTGACATCGCCAGACACATTAAAAATTATTTTCTCTCTCTCACACGTGCCCAGAACAACGTCAATGTAAAAACTCGCGGGTAATCTGTGATTGTAAAGTTCAGGTACGGCACATCACTACCAGCATGAATGTTTCTCGGCTTCGGCAGCTTTCCCGTAACAGGATCCATACGTACAGCCACGCCGTGTTTTAATTGTTAGAGGCATGGCATACCGACAAAAATTTCTGAGGGCTAGTACGCTGTAAGGTACGTTCCGGGTCAGAGACTGCACGTCAAGGGCACAACCTCGGTGCGTCGTACAGAGATTGCCCCTAAGAAATGGCCGCTAACTTGGTCCCAACATAAATCAAATTCAATGTATATTTTGAAGTCTACGTAAAGCTTTCCTGAAGCCCTGCCTGGTCTTTAAGGTACAAAGCAATCAATACACTACTCACCACTTCAAAGTAGTGCACCTCCAAAAAAGTCCAATGCAGGGGTGGTCCAAGAACCGTCGCCGTCCAAAAACTCAAAAATGTCTTCTGGTGTTTGTTCTCAGGACCAATTTTCAACCTAGAAACAGCAGTTTTGAAAAGACCACTATGAATCAGCAAACCAGACTTCCCAGACAGACACTGGGAATCTGCTTATTTCTATGGTCATCGCGGCCACCACAACACCGATAGGGGCTAATCCTGCCGCTCGGCGCTTTCATAAAGTCCAGGCTGACGTGGCTGTAGTGCCCCTCATAGCCTTTTCCTTCACGGCGTAACGGCAAGATGGCATATGCCAACAATGACGTCTCAGTCGTCGTCGCCATTTTTGAAAGTTTCTCTAGACTCCGATCTTAGATACTGAACAATTTTTCAGTGGAAATGCCCGGTGCTTGCGTTCTAAACTTGCGGACTTTTGGGAGCTTGTGCAGTCATACTAATTCTGATTTCTTGTGATCTCCGAATCTCGAGTTGGAGAACATTATCGTTTAAAGAATTATTCTATTCTTCATTCGGGATGGTTGAACAGTGTTAGCGGGCTGTTAATAGGTTTGCGCAATGATGCGCTTGTTGCAGCAGTGGGCATCCAACCTCCTCACACTGAGGAGTGCGTCTGTGCAGGAACTATAATCGGCACTCAACTGTTCACACTAATTTCTGCCTACCCAGAGCCAGGCACTGTCTTCGATGCTTCGGGGCTGGAAAGTATCATCACCAGCACTCCCTCACCACCCTTGATTCGCGGTGATTTAAATGCACACAACGAAATTTGGAAGAACGTACAAACATATTATCTCAGAGGAAGACTCGCCCCGCTGCTCATGAAGCATTGTATGAACCACTTAATGGCGATAGTATTACGCTCCTGAAAAGCGATCAGTCATAACTACATCGATATTTCATTTGTGTCGACGCCATTTCGTACGAAAGTGCAGCCGGAGAACAGATCTAGAAACGAGAAGGAGCGATGAGTTTCGCGTTCTCATATTCTCCCCCAGTGTAGCCATGCATCGAGGTGGGAAGAGGATCAAACACACAAACTGGGAATCCTACAAAGCCCGTGTCGTATTTCTTGGAACTACTGCAGCAATTCTAGAAGACGGCCTCGTTCAAACTATCACCAACTCTCTTCAGGGGTGCTCCAATCTACGATCAAACGTCTCAACGTGAAGACCAACCAAGACTACGGAAGGTTCGGAGCCCTTCAAAGACATGCTCAAAGAATGGCGGGCTGAAAGAATTAGGAGACGTACGAGTGATGCTCTTGTTGAGCTTACAGGTTTCCGCTTCTGTACTTTGGTCACAGCTGTGCCGGTTACTGTGTAGCAGAAGTTTCAGGGTTCTTTTTCCCTCATTAGTGCAACGGATGCGGATTTTTGTACATTGATTGTCATTGTTAAGTTTGATCACCATTCTGGAATAGTATTAAGTAATTTCTACACTTTTTCGTTACGGTTTCATAGGCCATCAGACACGGAGTTCCCTTGACTTCAAACCTTCCGCGAAAATTACAAAATGGCGTCTTGCAGACAACTACTGCCATCTGGCGTATTCATATCAACTCCATTTTCAATTTCAATTTTGTTTGCGTTTCGCATGCGTAGGCTGCAGCACGAGTGAAATTTGAACCCAGTTTATCGGCCAGTTGGGTGGGAGTGGCGCCCACTTCACGCCGCACTCCGCAAAGGGTGGCTACAGTCGCAGGGACTTCGGTAGCTGCTGATTCTGATTTTTCTGACACGAGCAGAAGTGATGACTCCAGCAACGACATGGGATCTTCAGATGTTACTTCAGATAAAGCAGATGGATTTGAGTACAAGGACACGCCCTCTTTTTACCCATAGATCTTGTACCACACTATTTGAAAAGGATGGAGAAGGAAAGGAATTGTAAGTATATGCTACTAAAAACAGAGGCACAAAACACAATGAACGTCTTATGCTCCACCTCCAATGTACCGCATTTTCGCGCGTATAACCAGCCCCTGCGTATAATCTGTACCCTCACTCCTTTCAGCACGCCGGAAAAGAAAAAAAACTCGCGTATTGGCCGCACATTTGATACAGGAAAGTCTGCACCAAAGCTACTGCTCACGCAAGACATAATACTGTGTAGACAGAAAAAGCGTATATTTAACAAGTAAAATACACTGGCTGCAAGATAAATGTCACAATTCACTCTGTGTTACTGCTCTCGCTAGAGCTATTACTCGAGCCTCTGACGTAACTATTGTACACACGGTCATCTTCACGGCACAACCCGCGTTGCCGTGAAGCTGCACTAAAGCAATACCTCTGCATATTTTCCGCATCCCTACTTTGCCATTGAAATTTTCGCATTTGTGGGGAGGTTTGTACGCGGTAAAATGCAGTATACGTTTGTTTTCGGACGCCACTTGACAGCTTCGTTGAGTGGCCAGCCGTCAACACCGCTAACCCGACGAGCCTTCAAAACACCCAGAACGCTGGGTACAGGATGGATAATATATATATTGTAACGAAGAGTATGAGCGGACGCCCCAGAGCAAGTAGAACTAACGCAGCGCTATCCGCCTATGCGTGTATGCGTTGCATCGGTGGAAGAAGACGATGAAGCAGAAGAACGCTAGGCGGCTCGGCTCGCGGAACCCTGCTCTCGGCTATGTCCCTTACAATATATATTTTATATATATATATTATATATATATATATATATATATATATATATATATATATATATATATATATATATATATCAAAGTTGCAGTCCTCATTACCAGTGCTGTTTGGCGTTTTAACAGTGTTTTATAGTGCCGAATGAGCTATGATTGCCTTTATTTTTATTTTTTTTATGCAGGAATAAATAATTGAAAATTCAAGTCGAGAAAAAATGCGCCGTTTTTTTCCGGAAGCGGGAATCGAACCCACAACCTCCGCATAACGCGTGCGTTATGCGGAGGTTGTGGGTTCGATTCCCGCTTCCGGAAAAAAACGGCGCATTTTTTGTCGACTTGAATTTTCAATTATTTATTCCTGCATAAAAAAAATAAAAAATAAAGGCAATCATAGCTCATTCGGCACTATAAAACACTGTTAAAACGCCAAACAGCACTGGTAATGAGGACTGCAACTTTGATATGTTTCCTTACGGAATACGGAATCCCTCGTCCCGTACGTCTCTGTTCTACAATATATATATATATATATATATATATATATATATATATATATATATATATATATATATATATATATATATATATATATATATGTGTGTGTGTGTGTGTGGAATGATAGCTAATGAACCTAAGAGCACTTTGTATATTTCAGATTTCCTAAAATTATTTTCTGGCGTAGTACAACCCGCTGTTTCTATTTTGTTTATACTGTCACGGAACATCGATGTTGACAATGCCTCATAGCGCCATAACCCGTGAAGGAAGACGACGAAGAGGAGGTGGGGGGGCCGAGCTCTTTCATCTTTCATGGCCGCCATGTTCATCCTGTAAATACGTCCATCGCATCTGTTTGTAAATAGACTACTTCCCTCCAGCCGTGGATCGCGTCATTCATTCTGCCGTCACTCACATTTTGCTGGAGGGTGCGGGGTACATCCCCATGCTGACCCCAGCTTTGCATACCATCGGCTTGGACCCGGCCGTCACCGCTAAAGGTGCCGCGCCGGGCAGCCCAGCCCCGTCGTGACCGCAGCTCGACCATGTCGTCCGTCCCGTACCTCAGCCTGTGAGACGCCGACGAAGACCTGCAGAGACCCGCCGTGAAGAGACGAACCTGAAATGCCGTATCCCCAGCCCTTTCGTCCAACGTGGCTCCTACAACCGCCGACGCTGTCACGAATGAAGATATCGCTGCTGCGGGGCCAGCATCACCAACAACGGCATCGACATCCGTGGCGGCAAGCGATTCTTCCTTGTACATTCTCATCGCATACGTCATCCGCATCACAAGTTCATCCGGGACGGTCTCTACCGGGACGGTCTCCCTTGACCCGGGGGGTCATGTCACGGAATTCATATATAGGCGGACAATGCCTTACAGGGTGATGAGACAATTAGGCGACGACGATGACGACGACAACGAAGTGGCTGGCGCGGGCTCTCTAATGGCTGCCATGTAAATACTGTACATACATCGTTCTACCTTTAAATACATCGCTCCATCTTCAACCATGGTTCGAGTCATTCGCTCTGCCGCTACGTAACAATACTTTCCATGTATTTTATTCTGTTTTTTTACAGGTAACCATTGGATACCTCTGCATCTCACAACGCGGCTGTTATGCATTTCAAAAGGAAAAGTATGAGCTACAATTTCATTTTTAACGAGGCTAAGCGTGTCCATTTGGTCAAGAGAAAAAAAAAACTTGTGGAAGCACCCAAAATCGGTCATTTTTCCACTGTAACAAAAGGGAGCAGTGTTTTTTCTCATTTGTAGTTTCTCTGTAGAAGGTAGTCATCCGCAAATAACTTTGCTTTGCACTCTTTATTAGTATTTATACTATTTATATGTACAAAAAATAGAAGCAGCCCGAGCACGAAGCCTTGGGGCACCCCTGATGCAAATGGTGCTACATTTGATGGGATATGTCCGAAAAAAAAACTAACCGGGACGTAATAACCAAAAACTTCGAACCCAAGCCATACCTTCTCTGTCTCCGATAACTCTTTTTAGTTTAGTTTTAGCTTTTTGTGACACAGTGAATTGCTATAGACTGAACAAGTAGGATTGCGTTCCTTTCGCTGTGGTTGCTAATAGTACCTAGCGCGAGATCCTGTATTACTTGCGTTAACTGCGTTATGGTCGATAACGCCGTTATCTAGTGGACGGAATGTTAGTGGACAGAATGCTTTCTTTTTCAAGAAGGACAGTCAAATATTTAAGATGTTATCTTCGAGATGTTTGCATGCCGTACTCAAGCATATTGGTCTAAAATAGGATTCCTATGATTTATGTGCCGACTTGTAGATCGGAATAATTTCAGCTCTTTTTGAGTGTTTGGGAAATTTTAATGTAGGAAGAAGTTTCCGGAAAAAATGAAGTAAGCTCGGCTAACGCGTAAGACTTGAAAGTAGTGAAGCTGTACGCAATTTGTAAGAACATCGCGACGGTCTAAACCCCTGATTGCAGTCGATTTGCTTCTTGTTCGCTGCCGCAATGACCTCTACTCCATAATTGTTGCAATAACTGTGAGTTTTCTTTATTTTTTTGGAAGTGATAATCATTGGACATCACCTTGAAGGGGCGGACGCTATGACGTGTCTTTCTAGCGGTGTCTCCGTCGTCCCTGCGCGCGCTTCAGGGCGAGCAAACTACGTGCCTACACGCTGGCTTAAATGGGCCATGAAGACAAAATACTAGTTCGTTTTATACAAAAGATTTCGAAGCAAGCGATGCTTTATTCACTGCGAAATTATTATATTTCAGCCAAAATTTTGATTCCCGTGCCAAAACGCGTGTTGGAACGACGTTTGCAATGACATCAGAAGGACAAGTGCTTCGATTGATTGATTGATTGATTGATTGTGGGGTTTAACGCGCCGACGCAACGCAGGCGATGAGGCGCGCCGTAGTGGAGGGCTCCGGATTAATTTTGACCACCTGGGGATCTTTATCGTGCGCCGAAATCTCGTACACACGGGCGTTTTTGCTTTTCGCCTCCATCAGAAAAGCGGCCGCCGAGGCCGGGAATCGAACCCGCGACCTCGTGCTCTGCAGCGCAACGCCTTAGCCACTGAGCCACCGCGGCGGGTAGGACAAGTGGTTCAACTAAACTTGGTGTGGAATGGAGACATGCTTACTCTTAGTCAACCTAGATTTTGCAACAACACCGCGGCAAGCCGGTTTCTGCGTTTGGTTTGTTTGTAACGGTATTTAAACCTGGTTCATGTTTGTTAATGGAGAAAATATTCGTGTCGTGAAACATGGTGTCCACTCGACAAATATGGTCGCGTAAAACACCGTCGTTTGCGTCAATCGGCCAGGGTCGTCTGAGACAACCCCAAAGATACGCAGTGCTATGCATCTAAACGAAGCATAGTGCCCGCAGAACCAACAGCAGTACGATTCGGTACTTCAATGTTTACGTGTTCTTTCGTAACTTACACTGTTCGTTCCATCATTCTTACTTATATAAAAAGAATGACCCCTAAATTTAAGCGCAAATAGTCCGTTCGGCAAGCTTATAAGTTCTGCCTAATTTGCTTTGCTTTTTCCGGCCTCCGCCAATTGCACATATGGCTGGTATGATATCATAGGTTGTGTTACAGGAAATGAGCTAGTCGGTCGCATGACCATTCCCTTTTTGCCTCTTTATATAGCTTATTTGAAATAATTTAACGTTACAAGTGGTGTCATTATGATTCGAATAAGGCAATCTTTTGAATGAACCAAACTTGCATTTTTTATTCATGTCCCCTTTAGGGGTTGCTTTTCCGGCTCTTGGTGTGTCAGTGACGCCATCAATAGAGCGCCTGCGGAGTTGTCTGTTGCTGTCCCCCAGGCAAGCGCCAGTACGAATACAGTATCCAGTACACATAGCTACCCCACAGGCTGGGAAATCTCAAGCAAGGACACGATTTCACAAAGCACTGTGTACACAGTCTCTGATTTTGCTCGTGAATGCTAGGTTAAGTAGCGTTCAACCTGAGAGCTATGTTTCGATGAGTAGCATGAAGATCGAAAGAGCCACACAATGATATGGGGCGGTAATATTTTTATTACCGAATTTGAACACTATGATCCCGCAGTCAGCTAATATCTGTGAGTAGGAAAAGTTTAACGGAACGAGATAAAAAGCAACAGGGAACAAAAACGACAAAAATAAGAGAAAGGGGAATGTCGCACGAATGGGGCGTAGCCAGAGCTCTTTTTCATGGGCTGATATACGCGGCCAGCACAAAGAAGACCTAAAAGGAAAGATAGCCTGCGGGAAAAGAGCATTTAATTTTTGTGCGTAGTTGTCCTATTTTTGTTTTAGACATAACAATATACCGGCGCCGAGTGAGAACAGCGTGAACGAAAACAGAATGGCCCCGGAGCGATGAACGAACAGGGGGGTAAATGTGACTCTCGGAAATTTTCCCTACGTGTTCCAATACCAAAACACCCACCCCTGGCTGTGTCCCTGTCGCCCCACTATGAGGGACTCCAGTAATAGTTTACCTACGTGCGCCTTCCCACCTTGGTAGCGGCCACAACGACCGCAAAATTTAGCATCGAGGCCAATGATATGTCCCGCTATGAAGCGGCTTCATATGAAGATATGAAGCCGCTGATTAGATGGCACAGAAGGCGCTGCCGTTTGCACAGACCATTTAGGTGCACATTTTCACCCATTGCTGGCTTCAGGCGGGCAGTATTCGATCATTTCAAGTCTTTGGGTGACCATCATCAGCTCTGAGTCGCAAAGGGGCCTACAAGGTCGGCGGCAGGTTTGCCGTACCGCATCCGAACGGGTTCAGTGAAGACCACAGCTTGGCTGTTCAAAGTTGGCCTCGTGCGATCACCTATGTGTTCGTCACGTGCAGTGCTATGGAATACGCACCACTACGTAATGCGTTGTCCACACCGTTAAGAAGAACGGACGGCAGTGCTCTCAGAAATGTGAACGTTGGCAGCCCCACACACTGCTGTGGACCATAACGTCTTCCCAGAGACACGTAGGATGCTTCGCAGGGAGGTGTCGCTCTCTGTTCTAAGCTTCCTTCAGAAGAGGCATAATGTTGGACTCGTGACTGGATCATAATATTGAATCATTAGATGCCGCTCGGGTGGCACTACTGCCGCCAAATCTTGCCAGACTAAGACCGCCTGATGCAACCAACTAACCCCAACACAAACTAGCGCACTTGCAATCTGGTCAACAAAATGAATAATTGTTCTTTGTCGGCGATCGCACGATTGCCGGAAACTTGCCATTCACACGATTCGTGCAATAACGAAACCTATGTGTAGCCCCGTTGCAACCAATAGGCTTGTCCAAATATAGCTGGCACATTGGTGCTACTACGGTGGTATCTAGTTCCAACTAACTACGCCATAGAAGTATCAAACTTTTCTGTATTGGAGGGGTCAGGTCAGCCTCCCATTGTCAATCCCCTCAAAAGTTGAGAGTCGCTAACCTTTCCTTCTTAATGACCTGTGCCAGCGTACTTCTGAACCCTTTGCGTCCCAGCCCACGCAAACGTGTGGGTAAACATATTCGTTTACCAAGTGGCACTCGTTTCGGTTTAAGTTTCACAGCGAAAGTTAGTCTCTGCGTACGTTTGGGAGATTTTTATTGATTTCGGTAGTTCACTCATTTCGCAACCAGGGGGCGAGAAATCGCACATTGAAAACGGCGCCACAGCGGGCGCGATCACGCTAGCCGCCTTTCTTGCTTTTCTCGTATTTTCTGGATAACAAGCGCAAGAAACGAATTGTAGTACTTGAAGAAACACGGTCGGCGAAAAAATGCACCTGTTCGCATCGTGTGCGTTCGGACATGACGCTTGAAGAATGCACCCTGGCATTTGTGTGGGCTGGGCTGACGTCGTCTTGAACGTTTTCCTGGGTGGTACATGGTGGCGGGCTCGTGCACTGCAGTGCTAGCAAGAAGTAAATTGTTCGTGCTTTCTTGGTGTCTCATTTATTCCGTGCTTTGTGGCGGTTCGTTGGTGATATTTTCTTGCGCCGTAAGGTTGAACTGGTTCTGTAATTACTTATATTAACATTAATTTTATTATTAAGAATATTGACTAATATATTAAGAATATTAACTAATTGTGATAATATTAATTAATATTATTATCACAAAATCATATTACTAAGATAAGTACTTCTGAAACCAATGTAACTCTTATCAATATTACGAGAAAATATCGTTTTTCCGCGAGGGATGCCGTTTTTAAGGTATCCTTTCTACCTGCAGATCATACAAATGGAAGCCCAGCCCACACATATACGTGGGTTTGCTTTCTGTGTGAACTTTCCATTTTCCCTTGGCGAAACATCTTTACGAACGGGTAAACACACACGATTTATTGCCATGTGGCCATTTTTTCTAAACACGTTTGGTTAAGCAGGAAAGGGTTAAGTCAGTGCCAACAGAAGGGGGGAGGAATAGAAGCTATTCATTGTACTGTAGGCCAGTGTATACTCAGGTATGAAGGGGATCGTATTCTTATACTAAGAAGGCCGAGGTCATGAGAAAGGATCCTCATCAGACAGGGGCTAAGTATCTGGGGTAGATTCAATAAACTGAATTGGGATTGCAATGATGGAAAACTTGTACGGATACGTCTATGACGATAAGTACCCTCTGCGTGCTCATAGCCGTCATAGTTAACATACCCCTGTCGTCGTCAGCTGTAAAGCATGTGGTACGGGGATAAGCCTGGCTTTCGGCATGTCCCTCCGTTTTCCAGGAATGCTCCAGGTATTGCTTTAGTAGGATATCTCTTGCGGGCCACGACAGCGCGATGACGTTGATGCGCTCACCGTTCTTCAACTGCAGATACTACTCTTCGCTGTCCTGGGCCAGTCGCCGCTTATCACCTCTGCCAAGCTGTTCGCCCCACACGAGCAAGACTGGCGCACTGAGGCCTGTCCCGTCTTCGATGGGCCATCGTTAGGCGACGGCCATTCTGCAGTTTTTGCGGCAGCCCCAGCGCTTTCGGCGGCCATCCGGATTCCTGTCTGGCAACAAGTGACTGCTTCCGCTGAACCAGCCGCCTATGAGGGAGGTCAAAAGCGCGCGCATTTCGACGCCACTTCGGGCCACGACAGCGCGATGACTTTGATGCGCTCACCGTTCTTTCAACTGCAGGTCAGTTACTTTAATACGCATAGCTACCGTGACAATGACGTCTGTGTTATTGCGGTGGCGTGGCCCCCTTGTTCTTGCTCTTGGAAGCGTGTTCGCGCGGCAGCGTTGCACCTTTGGCGCCTGTTATTGCTACACGGTGACGTCGAGTCAAACCCAGGGCCCATGACTAAGCCTCAGGAAGAGAAACTTGATTTTGTCTTTGATGCAGTTCAACGGCTAGAAGCATCAAATTTATCCGTGCTGGAATCTGTAAACAAGGTCTTACACATTCATATAGGGCTGAAAAATGACTTTGAATTGCTTTCCAAACGAGTCGCTGAAATAGAAACCAAATTGGAGTCGTCTGCGTCTGTGCAACTTCCCGCGAACAACGAGGAAATTTCAAAACTTCGAAGCCAAATTGTCGATTTACAATCTAAACTTCAGTCTTCTGGTGCCTCAAGGGCCGTCACAAGGCTAAGCAATATTTCTAATATCGAGGATAAGATTGACGATCTAGAAAACCGCTCGCGAAGGTCCAACGTCTTATTTTATGGCATCACTGACAGTAATGAAGCAGAGACATGGGATGCTGTTGAAAAGGTTGTAACTGATTTTTGTCAAAACCAGCTTGAACTTACGGTCACTTCCATCGCACGAGCGCATCGCCTGGGGCGTTTTTCGCCAAATAAAACGCGGCCAATTATTGCCAAATTCTTCGATGATAAAGAGGTAGAGGCGATAATGAGCCGTGGCGGCAAGTTGAAAAATACGTCTTACGGCTTGTTACGTGACTTTTCGAAGCCAGGTCGTGACAAACGGCGAAACTTGCTGCAGTTTTCAAAAACAATTAAAAAAGATGGTGACCGTGTGAAGCTCATTTTTGACAGGCTATGCATAAACAACGACGTGTACGTGTGGGACACTATTGAATATCAAGCGGCACCCGTTCCAAATCCAACCATGGTATGACTGCATTCCCCTCTCACTTCCCATTCAACAAAAAATTTCTGTCCATCACCACAAAAGGTCCGTTCTAGTGGCCTCTCTTTTTTGTACACAAATATCAGAAGCGTTCGGTCAAAAAGCATTCCGCTCTCTTCCCTGGTCGATTCTAGCACTCCATCAATTATTGCGTTTACTGAAACGTGGTTAAACGAGGACGTTCCTGATAGCAGTATTTTTCTAACCTGGGCTAACTATAGGTTCTTCCGTTGTGATAGAAAATACAGAAAAGGAGGTGGCGTTCTTCTAGCGGTAACAAATGACGTACTTGCCGTGCCTGTGTATGTTAGTTCTTTTTTGGAGTGTGTATGGGTTTCCATAAAGTGTGGTATTCGTGACCTAATTGTTGGCGTTTTTTACCGGCCACCCGATGCGAATACTGATTTTTCAATTGAATTTACCCGTGTGCTGAACTTAATCTGCTCCCGTTTTCCAAATTCTCTATTGTTAGTTCTTGGCGATTTCAACTTTCCTAACATTTCCTGGTCCACTCAATCAGTTACGGATGGCCAAACCGAAGCGCATAACTTTGTTCAGTCTTGTCTCGATTTTTCACTGGTTCAATTAATTAGTCGTCCCACGCGCAGTTCGTCCACATCGGCTAACATTCTCGACTTAGTTTTTACCAACGACCCTGATATTTTGTCTGTCATCACGCATCTCGATGGGCTATCGGACCACGACATCCTTATTGGTATTCTTCACATTTCTCCTATCAAGCGCAAAACTACTAAAAAACAAATAAGATGTTACAATAGGGCTGACTACACAAGCATTAACAATGAACTGTTCTCATTCGCAGATAATTTCTTGGAAGAACACGGATCGCGTTCAGTTGAAGATAATTGGGCCATTTTCAAAAACGCACTTACTAATTTATTCAACAGGTTCATCCCAATTATCACCATAAAAACAGAAAACACCGCTCCTTGGTATAACCAGCGACTTCGACGCCTCAATAACAAAAAGAAACGTCTTTATCGCCGCGCCAATAAAAAGACCACTTTTCCGATAGCTGGCTGCGTTACAAACGATGCGATAAAGAATATCAGTCACTGCTTGCACCAACTCGCCGTCATTTTTTCAAACATGACTTATCATCTATGTTAAAAAATAACCCTCGGAAATTTTGGCGTGTTATCAATCCTCTTAGCCATCCTGGCATCATCCTCACTGACAGTAATAATGATGCCATTCCCATGTCTCAGTGTGCACAGGTTTTAAACGACGCCTTCATATCAGTATTTACGTGTGAAGACACCGCCTCATGCCCTAAAGTTAACTTCATTCCAGACATCAGCATGCCTGAAATAATAATCAGTGAAGCTGGAATATTTTCATTGCTCAATCGACTCAAAATTTCTACTGCCTCGGATCATGCAGGCTTCCATAACAAAATACTCAAACATTTATCAGCTAGCATTTGTCCCATACTGTGTGCTCTTTTTTCCCAATCCTTATCATCAGGTTGCATCCCCCATGACTGGCGAATTGCAAAAGTAATTCCAATTTTCAAATCTGGTGAACGTTCTTCTCCCCTAAACTATCGTCCTATTTCGTTAACCAGTAACATTTGTAAACTCCTCGAACATATAATACACACACAAATTATCAACTACCTGGAGGATCATAACATCATACATAAGTATCAACACGGATTTCGCAGAGGATATTCTTGTGACACACAGCTCGCAGGTTTCATTCATGACATTCATTCATCTCTCGACGATGGATCCCAAGTTGACGCCATTTTTCTTGACTTTTCAAAAGCCTTCGACCGTGTTCCTCATCACAGGCTCCTCACGAAACTTTCTCGGCTTAACATTCACTCTAACATTTTATCATGGGTAAAAGATTTCCTTTCATCACGCCTACAGTTCACGTCCGCCAACACTTGTACCTCATCTTTCAAACCTGTTACTTCCGGAGTCCCCCAGGGCAGCGTACTAGGACCGCTACTGTTTTTAATCTATATTAACGACTTACCATCCTGTGTCTCTTCCCGAATAAGAATCTTTGCTGATGACTGTGTGATTTACTGTATAGTTTCTTGCGATAATGAACGTGAAGCTTTGCAAACTGATATTAACGCTATCAATGCATGGTGCTCATCTTGGCTAATGACCCTAAACCATTCTAAAACTAAGTATATGTCCTTCACTAATCGCGCCTCCCGCTTTCCTACCTCCTATGTGCTCAATAACCGTTCAATTGACCTCGTATCCACTTATAAATATCTAGGAGTTCACCTTCAACCCGATCTGTCATGGCATTATCACATAAAACACACCCTGGCTTCCGCTAATCGCTCTTTCGGTTTTCTAAAGCGTAACCTTAAACATGCTCCTTCTGACATTCGAAAACTTGCCTTTACCACACTAATACGTCCTAAAATTGAGTATGCATCAGCCATTTGGGATCCCCATCAGGCATACATCGTAACTGATATTGAATCGCTGCAAAACCGGGCAGCTCGCTTCATATATTCAGACTAGTCATTTCATTCTAGCGTCACAGCACTAAAACGTCGTGCCCAACTACCTGATCTAGTACATCGCCGCCAACTTTCCCGCCTATCACTGTTCCATAAGCTGTATAACCACGCGTCACTTCATGATGATTTCTTCGAGCCACCTCCAGTCATTTTCCCTCGCCGAGACCACTCCTACAAAGTTAAATGCACAAACTAACCACTCATCTGCCTTTACCCAGTCTTTCATTCCACGTACCATAGTCGAATGGAATAATCTACCATCTCATGTCGCTTCTCAAAAAGACAACACGAAATTCCAGGAACTAATTCAACAGCTAACCTAGCACTTTCCTCTTCTTTTTGGATTTTTTTCCCGTCCTTGAAATTGTGTACTGAACATTTTTATTTTTGCTCTGTATTTTATTTTTGTTCTTGTTGTTCTGATAGATTGTACATCGTGTCGTGCTTGAATTTGAACCATCTGTATTATATTCCTGTCTTTTTTGTTTGCTATAATGATTTGATTACTGCGTTTTCAAGTTTACAATGTATGTTTATTTGCGTTTTCAGTGTGAACATTCCTGCTTCTTTTTGTTTATTTTTTCCGCTTTACTGCGCTAATACAACACGTGTGCTATGTAACCCCCCTATGTAATACCCCCTCACGGGGGCCTTTAGGGGTATTGTGAATAAATGAATAAATAAATAAATGCTGAGGTCATCCTTGCCGATTGAAAACAAAAATTGCAGGCCACCACCTTTCCTTGAGCAGTGGAGTCTGCACTGACCTCCTCAGCACCGGAGCATGAAATAGCCCTGCTGAAACTAGCCATGGACGCGGCGTCGGCCGTCGACCTCCTAGACACAAGAGGCTGACCACATCCCTCGTCTCTTGTTTTGTGCCACCAACTTGTTGTTTGTAGTAAACCAACATCAAGATCGGAATTTATACTTGCCTTTCTCGTTTCAGGTGAGGGTGCATTGCCCAAGAAGGAAAATTGACCAGGGCTTGTAAGAGGGCAGCTTTGTCGTAGTCGGCGACTTTCGTGTTCGTTGTCACCACCGTAGATGGAGACAATGTAGTGCCTTTTCCCTCAGTCCGTCTGTGCTCCTCACGCTATTGAAGGTTTGAATAACGCAGCATCGTTACTCTTGATAAAGGGGATATGGATTGCTTTTTTAAAGAGGTCATGACAAAGACGTTCGTTACGATTGGGAGAACCGCTACTTCTAGGACTTGTAAGAGGAGTATCGATAAGACTTATCGATAAGATAAATCAATGCTCCTATAGTTACATAAAAGTAGTTGTCACTTCTTCGGGACTGTGCAGATGAGAAGTTGTGGTTCTTTCGGCAGTAGCCATCTCTGCTTGGCCAACACAGGTAATGTATTATTGCGAAGCGTTTTTTAAGTATAGAGGATCATGTATGCCCTGCGAGAACATAAAATTGCCCTTGCTGCGTGCATTCGTAGGTGACAGCATGCCCATTAAGTTTCCCAATTATAACAATGTTTCATGTATTAGTGGTTCTTATGCAGGTACCAGCTGTTTTTCGTCAAAACCAGAAGAAATCAGAAGGGCCGAAGTCAAAAGAAGGCATTTGGGGTCAATATAGTGTAACGTTATTTTTGTCACCGATGGTGTTAGATGTAGAAAAACGCTTTACCATATCAAGAAGATGGCAGCAGATTGCAGGCATTGTTACATCAGGCATCATCCAACTGCCCCTAATGACAGCTGCCAACATAATATGAAGGTTGGAAAGTCACAATGACGTATCATTGTAGACAACCACCCATATTCATTTTAACGAGCGAATTTGGCACCCTGTAATAACGAGTTGAACTGAAAGAGTGCAAGGGATGGAGGAGTCAGGTCGTTCGAATTCAGTGCTTTGAAACATACCTTTCTGCCTGAGAGATTATTGGGTCCCTTACCGACAGAGCTGGCAGCTTTGTGGCGAGGGGCAAAAAAGGTTGCCGCGCTGCAGGCGATTTCTAACTCCGCGAAATCTCTCCGATAATTGTACGATCAGATCGTAGCTTTAAGCGCCCACCTTACGATCTCGCGGTACACCGTCGGTCCTCTTCCGTTCTCGGCTATTTGGTTTCAGTCGTGGAAACAATCCACTGGCACACAAACATGGTTCATTCCAAGCGCAAAATAAACAGCTGTGCTTCGTCAACGCTCCACATTGTGTGCTCTTAATCGTGACCCTTGCTGTGCAGCCATTTTTGGCAGGTCAGCCAGTAGACAAGCATTGAGTAGCCCTAATGCTAGAGCAAGGTCGCCGTAAGCATAGAGTTTCTTAGTAAGTATACTAGAGAGGAAACTGCGCCTGTTAAGCCATGTCGCCGTGGGGGTTCATGAGAGAACATCCTTTTTGGCTTGGGCTTAGGCATGACAACTGGATTCTTAAGCGGTTTTTTTGGATTTGCTTTCTTCACTATGCATTCACGCGTTTACGAGCTACAAGGAAACCAAAATCCTCCCATTTCTGTGGTAGCCGTATTCAGTGAAACAGCAGGCAATGCGTGATCGCACCTGACGTTGCTCATGCCGCAGTCGAAGGACTGAGCGGGTAATATGCCACCGCGAAATTTGTAGCCGACGAAAAAAAGAAATAAAACGTAGTTCGCCGAAGTCAAGATACGGCAGATACGGGCGCTTTGTATGCGTCCTATCTTGTCATCGTCCACGACTGTTTAACGCCACTTTTTCATTTTTCTTGTTATACTAGCTTGCGGTAGCGGTGCACCGGTTCACCACGAAGGCAACGTTTTCATAGGCACGCTCAAAAAACTTTCCAAACTCTTCAAACAACTTCTTATTTGAAATAATGGTAAAATAATAAAATCACATTCTCTAATGAGTTACCCCCCAAATAATGACATTGTTCGAAACTACAACCTTGGCCTGCGGAATAGCAGGCACAACCGTTCCGGCAAAAATACGCTTTACTTCTTTTTTTCTTAGTTTTAAAACAACCTGTTTTATTTTAAACTTACATAATTGAACACTAATGTTCGCGTTTTTGTGGCACTTTGTTTAAATTTGCGGTCACTAAAACGTTTCAATCCGAGCCAATGATGAAACTAAGGCGAGCGCGATGTATTATGGCGGCCCATGACGACACAGACGACCTTGATGTGAGCCGCATAGACGCTAGCGCCAGATTCCTCTCTAGTGTATACTGTGAGAAACTCTATGGCCGTAAGTACCGATCTCTCTCCCGCCATGATGGTGATTCCGTGACGTACGAAAGGGCGTAAGATGACAGAGGTCATGGACAAATGAAACGCCAACATAAAATATGAACTACAACACAAAAAACGCGATTTATTTCCAGGCAAGGCGAAATGTTGTGTGGGTTAGTTGCGAGAAAGCAAAGTTGGGAAAAGTGGCTTTCGGAATATAACAACAACGTGCCTGTATTAGACCTCCACGAGCACTATTTTGTAAAAGTTTTGTGTGTCCTGGTTCTTATTTTCGTATTCGAATTTCACATGTCCACGACTGTACATATTTACAAGCTGCAAGCATATTGTATTGTATGATAAAATACGTATTGTATGATAGAATTCGTGGCTCGCAAGGGGGGTATTCCTTACTTTATTTGCTTGCTATCCAGCGTGCGGTATGGTTGGTTGGTTGGTTCGTCGCAACCTTAAATCATGGAGCCTACTTACGTTGGGCATTGGCCAAGATGCTGTTTTGTAATGATTAGGCTGTGACCCGGTTTATTTTAGTGGGAAAAAATAAAGAGAAAAGATTGAGACAAGAAAAAAAAAGAAATCTTCGGATATAGCCGAATAGTCAGGAGACCCATCACAAATGAAGATATAGCTTTCTAGCAGGGCAACCGGCCTATCGCTGCAACAAAGGAGCGAAAGGCATGCACCACATCTCTACGACAAACCCCTAGGACAGAAGCAGCCAGGGAAAGAACAACGGTGGAAGATAGCGGGAGATTAAGCGGACTAAACGTGTATTTATGTGCGTGCGTCGGATCGAGGAAGTGCGGCGGCAATTTAAAAGTAAGTGTACTGTAGTTTCTGGAGCCTTGCACGAAGTACACTGAGGAGATAAGGCCTGGCCGGATTTGTGTAGATGAAATTTAAAGGACGAAATCTGCATCGAAACTTTGTGATTGCTACCTCGCATTTATGAGATTCTCATAATTTTTCTTGTATAATTGAGAGAGGTTTATATATTTATATAGTCGGAGCATGAACGCAGGGAATCCTGGTGATTTATTTGTAAATTTTCAATGCGCCGGAACTGCGGTCTCGTTGCTTGTGAACCCCGCATGTCCAGGAACCCAAAAAAGGTGAACTTCAGTGAGAGGAGGTGGTACGAGTGACCCAAACGTCCGCAGAAGGAGAGTGGCTTTGGGAGAAGAAAGTGCTAAACATTCAGAAAATAATTTGAAATTATGAGTAGAGATGTAATTTACGTGCTTTTTCCTGGTTCTTCTTCTTCTTGCTTGGTTGGTTGGTGGTGGTGGTGGTGGTACCAGTGAAATGGCTCGACCCATTCAAGGGGATTGGCCAGGAAATGGGCGCCTTAACAAAAGAAATTATGTAATTTTTGTAGGGAAAGAAAATATCCAAATATTAGAATGATTTAGCAGTAGGTGACTAGAGAAATAAAAGTGAGGAGAATAAAGAAATAAAAAAGGTAAAAATGAACATCATTATCATCTTCATTTTCTCCGTCTACTCCTTTGGGATAATGGCGCATACCCACTGGGGATTGAACAGGGCTTGTGAAGGATTAATTATTTGAAGACACGTGCTTTCAATTGGAAAATAAGGATGTTTTAAAGCAAAAATCCACAGAACATGATAGCACTGAAGGGGCAGGGGAAGGAAATGACTGTATAAACCAGAATAACAGGCTTCCAGTGGCCATGAGGTATTTACGAAGGAAGTAGAAAATTTCTTTTCATGATTTGCCTAGACTGTTAGCGCCGATTGAAAGTAGTGCAGTGGTTTTTGTTTAAGTAGAAGGCGTTCCAACGGGACAGTTAGGTCTTTTCTTTTGCTCTGCGAAACGGTGACATTCAAACAGATAATAAAGGAGCGGGGCGTCTAGCATATGATGAGGCAAGGTCGGCGTAAGTGAGCGTCCCTCCACGCCATGATGGCTATTACCCAAGCGATTACAAAGCAGGCAGGTGTCTGTTAATGCCAGTTCACACCAGCTAAAACACAAATTTAAATGTGTAAGGTGGCACCTCCAGACTGTGAGATCCGCTTCACATTGGCGGAAAATGCGAATAGATGGATTGCACCTAAATCGTAAGTGCGCCTACTCTGGTCTATCCAGAATACCGTTTAATGGTGCGATTACCAAGATGTTGTTGTTGTTGTTGTTGTTGTTGTTCCTTATATTATTGGGGCATACTCAATCAGCGGATCGGCCAAACATCACTCGTTAAATCGAAAGAGTTTACTGACTAGGTACATTACTCTAGGAAAGAAAAATTTGGAAGCTTTTTTCGTCTTGTGTTTGAGGAAACGAGTTTGAAAATGAGTGATGATTAAAATAAAACAAAAAAGGGAAAGAAAGAGACAAATGAATAAAGAAGAAGCAGGAGAAGAAGAAGAAGAAGAAGAAGAAGAAGAAGAAGAAGAAGAGAAGGAGGAGGAGGAGGAGGAGGGGGAGGAGCAGGAGAAGGAGGAGGAGGACGACGAGGAGGAGGAGCAGGAGGAGTAGTAGGAGAAGGAGGAGGTAAAAGAAAGTAAGAAAAATATCCAGAAATGACGAAATTTGTAGGGCTTTGGTGAGGTGCCAGAATAATATTCGAATTACGTTGTGAATCTTTTGGAATTTTTTATGAAGCGCGGAAGAGCAGAACAAGAATCCCGGCGGCAATATCCTGTTTCTGAAGCCCCAAATGATACAAGAGCCAGCGCTGATGATGCCAATCCCAATCTATGAAGCGGCACCTCAAGGAGCTGAAGTCTGAGGCTTGAAAATCGTCGACAGCACCCAAGGAAATGGTCGACACACTCTTCTTCATTACAGAAACTGCACATAGCAGACCAGAGTAACTCTGTAGCAGACAGCGCCAGACGAGACCGGTGAAGGTATCTATTCAACTGGAGCACATGACATCAAGGGCTCGTTATATTCACCTTCAGGTCGCGTGAAGGGCACCAATTCGGTTTCCAGGAGAATTTTAGTTGACAAAAATCTATCAACGACAATAAGACTGATTCGTGCTGCCCTTGCAGCTTCACCAATCTACGGAACCTTGCGGCGGTTATATAGGTGTTTTCTCAATGACATCGACAACAGGCCCGCAGAGTGCTACCCTTGCCAGTAAATCTGCAATTTCATTAAAGGTGATGCCCGAATGCCTAGGGACCCATATAAGGTAAACTTCAGTAATGTAAGGTGGCAGAAGTGATAGGAACGTCCGTAGAAGAGGTGACTCTTTCCAAGAAGAAAGGGCTAAGCCTACGGAGGGAATGTGTAATTATGACTGGAGACGATGTCGATATATCAAGCTTTGGTAGTGCCAGAACAATTGCCAAGAATTCCGCATATTATATAGGGATAAAATACATCAGACGAACCCAAAAGAACCAATTTAGGGAAGAAGAAACTATACCTATTCCGGATTTTTCATCTCGTTGAGAAGCATCTGTATACATGATAGTACCTTGCCGAATTGAAGCCAAATGATCTTTTAGGATACCATAGTGCAGTCGGGCAGGTATCATTTTAGCATTTTGGGGAAAGATGTTCCGGAAGTTGACCGTTAACGTATTACAGCTATCGAGGGATAGAAGTACGCGTTTGACCGCAACCCCTAATGGAGACCGCAGGCTTTGTACTACAGTAACTTGCGGCCGATAGGACCTGGGCCACTGGACCGCCAGAAACACAGCTGGCTCAGCCACAAAGGTAAATTGTGTCCTGTTAACCCCCGCGCCAAAGGCTCTCAGAAAAATATCCATCGTGAGTATTCGAAATCGGTGTAACAGAGGGGGAACCCGGCCTTGCAAATAAAATAACGCGCTAGCTGCATTTTTAGGTAGCCGTAAACAGCAGCGAAACGCCTGGCGTTCCAGTAGAACTGGGTGATGGAGCTTATGCGTTGCAGATCCCGAGAATAGCACACACCCGAAATGTAAAATAGGGCGAACGTAGATTCGGTATACCATCAGAGAAGAATCACGGCGCATTCCCCTCTTTCTATGGCTCAGACGCCGCAACATGCCTGCCAACACCCCATGCTCTTTTAGTAGCTATACGCTCTATATGTGTACTCCAGTCAAGTTGACTGGTGTACACTACCCCAAGGTATTTTAAAGAATCAACCTGTGTATGATGTGCTGACGATAACAGTGGGTGATATTAAAGGAATAAGTGGACCGAAAAGCTAGAACAGAGCATTTGCTGGCATTACTTGTGAGACAGATACTATCTGACCAGGAATATGCAGTATTCAGATACGAATGCATTATTACATACAGTTCGTGTATGTAAGAAGCTGACCCGAAAAACGCGATATCGTCGGCATAGACGTACGTATGGACACCCGAAATCACAGGGACCGGGCTTAACAGGATATTAAAAAGAGCCGGCGAAACGACAGCTCCCAGTGGTACAATTTTTTTCTCCGAGTGCCGAGAGGAACAAATGTTGCCCCTCATACAACATAACTCCTTGTCCTTTAGGAATTCACACAGCCATGCTGTAATGTATCTAGGGAAATTTAATGTGTGTAACCTAGACATTAACGCAAGACATACCAATTTCACTTCTCCTTCTTCTTCTTCTTGTTCTTCTTCTTGTTCTTCTTCTTCTTTTCCTTTATCTTTTCCCTTTTTTTCTTTTTCTTCTTCTACTTCTCCTTCTTCGTCTTCTTCTTCTTCTTCTTCTTCTTCTTCTTCTTCTTCTTCTTCTTCTTTTCCTTTTTTTTATTTTTCTTTTTCTTTTCCTTTCCATTTTTATTTTCCTTTCCGTTTTTCTTTTCCTTTTTCTTTTCCTTCTCCTTCTCCTTCTTCTTATTCTTCTCCTTCTTCTTCTTCTTCTTCTTCTTCGCTGCCTCCTGCTCCTCCGCATACTCAATATAGTGGATCGTATAACCTGAGGGGAGTTGCCTATGGCTTGACAACGCCTATCCTATATAGCCGTTTAGGAGTATGATGAATATATCGTTTTCCAGGCATGCTGAAAAGAAACTAAACAAACGATCCATCCGCTGGACGAGATTAAATATTAAAGCAAAGCCAAAGAGTAAATTTGTTTTCAAGGCTGCTGGCTCCGCTTGGAAGAGGTACACGACTTTTCAGCTCGAGGACGAGGTGTCCAAGTGGGTCAGGGAGGTAAATTTTTCGCTATTCATAAAAGCGGCGGTACTGGGAAAAAGAATCCTCTGGGTACTTCAGTTGATTGCAAGTTATGCAAGCGTCTGGTGATGCCGCCCCAGACCTCCTAACATAAAAGTTGTTTTTGGAAGGCGGCATTTCACGGCTCAGGCACCCACTTTTTTCTTTTTGCGAACTTTTTCTTGTCTTATTCGTCTACACACCCATTCTAGCTCTGCGGATAGTAAAATTATTTAGCATCACGAAAGCCCACTAAATCATATATCAAGTAGCGAGGGATGTTGATTTGATGTGAAGAATTTCCCGGAAGTATAAAATCAAAGCTTTTGCAACAGCGCCTCTTCTTCATTCTCTGCATCATCCAACCTATTACGCAAGCCCACATCCGCTCCAACCGGATAGTCAGAGAACGTAACGAAAGCAAGGAAGGCGAACTGCCCATGAATAAAGATGCCAGATAAATAGTAGCGGTATAATAAATATCCAGAAAATAGCAATAGCTTTAATTTTAGTTCTTGTTCTTACGCTTTTAATATTTCGCGTTGTCTGAGTGAACAGTTCAACGTCCTTTTCCTTTGTCTCGCTTTGTGGTAAAGACGAGGAACCCGACAGCTACACGAGCGGTTCGACAGACACGAGCCTTTCGTTCCGCTTGCAACCTAGTTCACGTGGCCTTACCCAACGGGTTATCGCCGCGGAGGAATCAGCGAGCAGCTCTGACCAACGCGGCGTCACGTTTGCAAGCAGCGCCCATCGCCCTATCGCAACCAAGGCTCGCGAAGGCCAGGATATTGAAGCACCAAATGCCTTCCGTACCTACGGGAGAGCAGCAGAAAAGCCGGGACAAGATGCCGGAAGCTGGGAAGCGCCGCCAACGGAGCCCCAGTTCTGCAGGTGCATCCGCTACCCGTTCCCGCACTGGTGGCTCCGGCAAATCTTCTGGAACGGCCTCGTCCTCAAGTGCCGGAACGCGCTATCCACCACAAGTTCGCACCGCCAAGGCCCGGAAATCACCTGGGAAGGCCCCACCACACAAAGCCACGGAGCACAGTACCCGCACCGGGTAAGGAAATCTCCTAGGCGTTGTTAGCACCTGTACTGGTGGCCAGTTAATTGTTTGCCTGCCTCAACATTTTAAACATCCGTCATCGCAAATGGCTTCGTTGTGATCTCGGAGCACGGCCGGAGGTCAGCTCTGTCACCTTCAAAACTTCCCTGAAAGGGCAAATTTGTTATCTCAACGTAGAGCAACCTGCATCCGATGAACGTGTACGGTTCAGTAGTCGCCATCTGTTTTTCGCTCCATAAAACCTTGTTTCCTCCTGTATTGATGGGTGTAGGAAGGCCTCCACCCTCGTAATGCGGTATCCCCCAAGGATGCCCGTGTTGATTTGCTAATGTTGAGCGAGGCATTCGAGATTGGTCTGCAGCTTTCTAACGTAAGCGGGAGGACTGGGAAGCAGATACCCAGACAGGCCAGCTACATGTAGTTGTCAGCTACGCCTGCGAATAGCGTTGTACAAAACAAAGGATTAGACAGAACTCTAGATGGTCCGGTTATAGTTAACTGCGATTGCTTTCTGCGAACACGGAGGGAACGAATTTTTTTAAGTTAACGGCGCACGAAAGCTATTGGTGGTGAGATGTTTGAGTGGCGCCCCCTGTATCTGACGTCGGCTTAGGGACTCGCACCGCTGTCGTCTGCTACGCTCCGCTTGTGAGGAGCAGCAGTGCCTGTGCTAGAAATCGCTTGCGTTCATGCTTTAGTTCATTACAAAGCGCATTTCTAGTAATTCAGTTATTTTCCCCAGCTTCTGAATAATTTCAAGCTGTTTGATTGTAAGGTTCAACGCGCCGACGCAATGCAGGCGATGAGGCGCGCCGTAGTGGACGGCTCCGGATTAATTTTGACCACCTGGGGATCTTTAACGTGCGCCAAAATCCCAAACACACGGGCGTTTTTGCTTTTCGCCTCCATCAGAAAAGCGGCCGCCGCGGCTGGGAATCGAACCCACGTCCTCGTGCTCAGCAGCACAACGCCATAGCCAATGAGCCACCGCGGCGGGTTAGTTTCAAGCTGTAACCCCACCCAAGTTTTGCAACACACGAGGAGAGAGCGAGGAAATTTCTTCAGAGCATCCGTCAAAAGAGCGTGTGTAACTCGCCCTTTCTATCTTATTCGCGAATTTCAACGCTCAGAGCTCCTCCATAAGTATTCAAACTGTGTGGAATACTTGCCTATAGATTTTTGAGAGGCTCTTCTGAAAACTTATAGCCTAATGCTACGTACCAAGCAGCGGGCCCTACACGCGCATCTGACACCAGAAAGTAGAGCGGCTGTCTTCTATTTTATTTTATTGTCGTTAAATTGTATCACACGAATGTTCCTTTTTTTTCTTTGTCAAACGCATTAATGTTTCTGCCCAGTCATGACCATCTTATTAGTAGATTTGGGGAAGTTTGGGAGGCTCACAAAGATCGTGTGAATATTTTCCTCAGGCGGTAGGCATACATTCCCTTCTTCACAAATTGGCTTTCATTATGGCTGAGTCCAGGAAAGTGCATATCCGCAGCCTGAGTTGTTTATTCACATGCAAATACAATGAGAAAGTTCGTGCTACCCCCCCCCCCCCCCCCCCCCCGCGATCGTGCCCCAGACTACGTTGTCCAGAGTACTCGAAGGCGGCTTTTGTGCCCTGAATTGCTACCGTAATCATGGTTATCATAACCAACTGATTCTAAACACATTATGTCATGATTACTACTTTTAAGGCTTGGTATACTCTCGAACGAGCGCAATAAATAGTATTCGTGCAAGTATTACAAGAATAGAAAGCTATGAATATTTCCCTTTTAGACGTAACGAACAAATGGTGGTCTACTCGGGAGGGCGTTCTATGAATCGAAGAACATTACTGGTACTTCCTTGTCCTGGCATGAGGACCCGGCAATCTAATCAGCTCGATTTTACTGGTAAATAGTTTTCTCCTCCTTCTTGTCCTCCTCCTCCTGCTGCTCTTGAGTGCAGTTTTCCTGTAATGCATATCTGAATATTGGGGAGATATGTCTGTGGGAAATGTACCAGACCCGCCGCGGTGGCTCAGTGGCTAAGGCGTTGCGCTGCTGAGCACGAGGTCACGGGTTCGATTCCCGGCCGCGGCGGCCGCTTTTCTGATGGAGGCGAAAAGCAAAAACGCCCGTGTGTACGAGATTTTGGCGCACGCTAAAGATCCCCAGGTGGTCAAAATTAATCCGGAGCCCTCCACTACGGCGCGCCTCATCGCCTGCGTTGCGTCGGCGCGTTAAACCCTACAATCAATCAATCAATCAATGTACCGGAATATCCCTCCAGGTCCGAACAAACATAGTGTTACTGTAAGGTTACCGTAGGTGTGACTCATTTCGCTCAATAAACCTCCATAGTGGTTAGAAGCCTAGTATAAAACCAGCACGTGCCTATACATATAGTGGGTTATTTGGAACACAACCTACAGGTTTTGCAGCCCAGAGTGCATATTGGCATATTTTCATGCCATAACGTAAAGTGATGTGATACAATACTTTCGAGAGTTCCGCAAAATTGCAAAAAACTATTTTCCTTGGATTTACCGGGAATTATCGGGAATTATTAACGGGAATCGTAATGCCTTCTGAAAAAGCCGACAGCCCCAAAGGCCCAAAATTTGTTTTGGTCTTGTATTTTCGCATCTGTCGGTTACTAGCAGCTGGCTGCTGTCTTTGTTCGAAAGATTGGTTAATACAGAAGCTGACACCTAGCTATGACGCTTCGCGTTCCGCACGGGATCGGTTTCGCAAGGAAGGGGGGGACGCCGGCAATGTTTCTTCCGTAGCGGTATCCAACTCTTCTGTTACTCACGCCTTAAGCTAGTGTAAGCGTTTTTAAGTCTATGGTTATGGAAAAAAGTTACCTACATGCGAAATTTGGTGCGGACAAGCATCAAAAGTCAATCGAGCGCAAAGAGACAGCAGGGAGAACGAGCCCGGGTGAAGCAGACGACGAATGCGAGAATCCCTAAGCCGACGTCACGGAGGCGCGCTTCGCAGCGCCGCCCGTGGTCGCGCTCACCGCCAATGGCAAGTGAATGTATAGCTTACTCGGCCAAAGCGTGTACGACTCCTTTTAAGTCACCAAAGGAGTCCTACTGAGGAACCTTTTTGGCCTCACAATTTCAGGAGGTTATGTCTGGTCATTGATCAATCATGTTCAACACGATAATTTAAGTTGAATGTTACGTTAGAGCAGAGGTTTTCTAATGGGGTCCGTGGACCGAGGTTTTACGAAGCCGTGTCTTGGGTCTGCGAACCCTTTTCGCTCACGGCCATTCTATTTTGACCCGCGTGCCATTCCGTGTGCAGTGCGGCCGTGGACATTCCCAGTTCCGCAGCGAAGGGAGCAACTCGTTTCGGTATTCTCTATTCCATCTACACCCGACCGGACGCTAGGCTTTCGTACAGAGATTTTTTGGCCCGTTATCCGCTTTACGCACGGATGACGATGCCCCTTTTAGGCTATTCAGTGATCTTGTAGGCTACCGGCGAATACTGCCAGAGGCGGGACCACAGCCATGGCTCATCTTAACACACTGAATTTTTGCCACATCGAGGGCTACTTTCCAAAAATCTCCCCAAGACGCATGGCTCGTGGCCTCTTTTGAGGCTAACGGCCATGTTGTTGCTCAAGAACGTGTTGCTAGGGAAGATGAGTTCATACAGCTGTATGAAAACACAGTGATGGAGGAAAAAGGTGACAGTGTGAGCCTTGGGTATTTTGGTTGAAACAACCGATATGTTGCTCCTTTTCCAAGGGGTGAGTGTAACCGTTGTTACAGATTTCTACAACGCACGCACTTGAGCACGGGTTTTCCAGGCTCACATTGCATAATTTAAGGAAGGTTATTCAAACAGGTTTAACAGCGCCGCACAGAGGAGGAGGAAAACACTTTATTGACAACAGAGGGCTCAGGGAGGGGTAGGGGCCGAAGTCTACAGGGCCTCCACGACTACCGGGAACCTTTCGTCACCACCTCCTGGGCGGCTAGATCCGAGCTCCCCATGCCCGGCTCCCAGTGTGAAAGGTTAGGGAGGGGGAAAGGGGACATTTGGAAATTCACAATGGGAATGATAGTGATAGTCCAATGCGGCGCATGAAGGGCATTTGGGAGAGGAGAATTGATGGGGTAAGTGTGTTTGTGGCATGCGACATATGTGAGTTGTCTGCGGTTTCCGTGATGGATGAAGAGGTGGTAGGCTTCTGCGAAGGCAGCGGTAGTGAGATGCAATGTCCCGTTAGGTAAGAACGGCTGATGGTGTCAGCTCAGGGACACTATGCACAGGTGTAAAGAAGCGGGAGTCCGGAGAACTGCAGCTCGAGCATGCTGATGTGCCGTATCATTAACACCTATCCACTATCGGCCAGATACCATACTTGTGAAACGGATTGGTCACGGCGATTTTTCGAAAGAAGTTTGGGGGCGGGTTTTAAATGCATGTCTGTTAAGGATGAGTGGTCCACGGTTTGAAACGAACTTACGTGACCCTATTAAAAATAAATTACCTCTAACGCTGTAGCTGCTTTAACTACATGTCCACTCAACCCCCTTTGTAAACACGCAGCGAAAGGTTCCTATTCGCTTCCACTGATTCACAAAAGGTCCTCGAAAATTACGAGGGTGATAACTACTGCATTACAGTATTTCAAATCACTGCATCACTGGAAGCGATTTTGCCTGCATCGCTCACGGACGTTATCACTTCAAGTATTGTCATTTGAAAAGCCCCAACGCACTCCATATTCATGGAGAGAATTACGAACCACGTTAATCTCCGAAAAAAAATAGCAATCGGCAAAAATCTTCAGTTTATCAGCTTTGTGACGTGTGACGTTATTTTTAGAGATAAGGATATTGGATTTTCCTCTTGGAGTAGCGCCACCCCTACGTTGACGGGGTTGGGGCATTAGTGGGTATTGGAAGTGTGACTTGTTCAGGATTCTTGAGTAAAGTATTAATCTAAGTGATGTCGTTCGGAGGAATGCAAAGAAGATAGTTTGTGAGTACTAAGTTATGCGGTGCGCGTAAATATTTTGTCCAAATCTTGAAATAAGCGTGTACTTGAAGGTTATCCATGTTATGCAAAATGTCTAGAGTGAACTCTGGTGTTTTTCTTTAACATTGTAGTGTATAGTACGGTAAATTGATACCTTGTCGTGTCGCATTATAAGAGGGGCTAGGTTGTGCTCTATAACTTTACAGGTATCATTGTTACAGAAACTGGGGTGTCACTAATTTAAAATTCTTCAAATATATGCTTTGCAAAAAATGAAAACGATTGAGCCTTTTTTCATTCTGTAAACCAAAAGTTCGGTTCCCAGACACAACTTTACCATATTTTCCTTTTAACTCGGTCACTTTGTTTACACCAGCTTCCGTAGAGCTCCTGGAGGCAGTGCATTGGTGTTTTGATTCCTCCTATCTCAAACGACAGGAGTCCAAACTGTCTCCTTGCTACACCGTCGCTGGATAGCAAATGCAGATATGCAGGTCTGCGTTCGCGAAAGCGTAAAAACTGGCCACCCCGCCCATTAACAGCTCTGCTGCAAAACTTTGATATTGAATATTGAGTGGTGCCCAGTGCGTCGCGTTTCGTATCGCATTGTGTAATCGTGTACGCTGGCAGAAGACCATGAACAGGTGTGTTGCGAGCAATCAGCTGGGAGGACACCAAGTAGTTTACATTGCTATCACCATTGTTAATGTACTATCATCCCAAATCTTAGGCGATTGAGGAATGCAAGTCGGCAAGCTCCAAATTCTAAACACAGCTGAAACGAGAGTGTCAAACCTGAACTGAACCGAACCGAAAACCGCAACTGAACCGGTATTTTTGCCGGAACTGAACCCGATCCTGAACCGTTAATTTTTGAGCACGCTGAACCCGAACCGGAACTGAACCTAAACAAGAAATAACGGTTAACGGTTCATGTCGAAATGGTTCGACCCTCCGTTGTTCATGTAGCACAGTCTTTGCAATTCAGGCCTTTTAAGTGCGAATGCACTTCTTAAGCGAGCCTGAAGCGTCCGCCGCCGTCCGCATTCCGCCGCCGTCCGCATAGCAACAGCAGCGGGTGCGCGCGCTCCTCGTCTTCCTTGGCAACGGGGGGAGATGGGCGCGCGCTGCCTGGCCGCTGACATGGCACATACCCATGTGGGGGATTGGCCAGGAATCTCCTCGTCTTCCTTGGCAACGGGGGGAGATGGGCGCGCGCTGCCTGGCCGCTGACATGGCACATACCCACGTGGGTGATTGGCCAGGAATCGGGCGTGAGAAGGGCTAATGCACCCGCTTAAAGGAGTACTGACACGAAATTTCAAAGCTGAGATCCGCTCTAGCAATCAAGTACAACGACAACACAAATAGGTGTCTGTGAATAAATGCATCTTTCTTCTTTGTAGTTGTGTGTGTGTGTGTGATCTCTCTTTCGCGAACATTACCGAACCGCGCAAATTCAACTCGTGCATTCGCACTTTCACATTCTTCCCCTCGGGGAAATGCGGGGAATTTTTTTTTCTTTCACGTACCATCAACTTCCTACCCGCTCGCGCACTTTCCCCTTCAGACAACTGAACACTATCACGCTATATGTAACACCAGGGGAAATGAATCAGCACCAATGTAGCAATGGTCTGTTGCTGCTGGAAGCGCGAGCGTAGTGTAAGCTGACCAAACGAAATGTCAGTCTCGGCAGCTTGCAGGGGATATAAAACGACTTTGCCCTTCCCTATCTGCGACTTTATTGGAGCAATCAGGCTGCAGGAGTGCTCCACTACGCAACAGCGAAAGTCCACATCCGATGTGTGAAAACTTTTTGCAATTCATAATTTGTTTAAAAGGTCCGACACCTGCAAATTGTTAATACTTGACAAGTGTGACCGCAGGAGCGGCTCAGCCGTTTGCTGCTGAACCGAAGTTCTCTCGATTTTCGTTCACCACGACCGTTTTTTTTTAAGTAGATGGAAATCGAGAACATCCGTGTATCGAGATTTTGTTTCACATTTAGCATCGCCAGCTGGTTAAATTAAGTGTGCTGCCCTGCAACAAAAGCTGCGCCTCGGAGCAGAGATATAGTGCGGGGAATCAAATCCGCCAGTTCTCTTTAAAATGGTTTACAAGCAAAACAGCAAAAAAAAAATACTCGAATCACGTCGTTTTAAAATATTACGCAAAAAGTAAGTAAAACCAAATACGTAAAAAAAAGCTATTGCTCTATACTTTTCTTTGCCCTGCCTTTCACAACCAAACAAGTCATCAATGCGAAGGAAGTGAGTTCCGTGGTCAGTTTTTGAGGACAGTACAGTGGGCAAGTACCGCTTTTTACAGATACAAATGACAGCAGATATGTCAGGGAAAACTGTTAAGGTGCGCACTTAATCTTTTGCAAGAAACAGCAGCCCTCGACTTTGTCTTGGAAGCAGAAACAGTAATAAAGTATGTGACACATGCAGAAAGGCAGGCCGCTACCTCACACTGTCCCATTTTCCCTGCTTTTTTTCGATATGATTTTTTTTCGATGGTGCTCTTGTAATGACTGCCCAACTCGCTACATTACTTCTACTGCTACTCGTTCCGGAGGGGAGTACTGCTGTAGACGAATTAAAGAGCGTCTACCCAAAAAAGTCCCATCTCATGCTCCACGCGTCAAATTTCCTTCTCGTTTTGTAACAGCATGGTCTGTGATAAGGTTCCACAATGTAGCGCATGGAACGATGGCCGGGGGTCAGGCGGTACGATGACATACTGATTTTAATGCACACATGCGGTATACCTTTCGCAAAATGAATTGCAGTGGTCAGAGCAATAATGCAGTGACTGAGCGTTAACTAAAGCTTACTTTTAACAGAAGTGTGGCTAACACATTTGATAAGGTAGCTGCTAACGAATTATTCAGGGACACCAAATAATCTAATTCATTGGTACTATTTAAATGTGTGTTGTAGGAGTTTTCTATTTTGTTACAAATATTAACAGAATGCTCCATTGCTATTAAGCGCTGGTATTTGAACTCGCTAGTACTCATAACAAATTTTAAGGCTTCAAGGTTAGCGTGATGGGCGATGACATAGCGGCGATTGCGATTTCAACAAAAAAGGAAAGGTCAGAAATTATATCAAACCGTAATATCTGTTGGCGGTGGCTTTATGAATAGTTTCAAGGACAACATAAAGTCTGGGCGAGAAATTAGAAGGTAAATCGACGCCACTTCATCTGTTTTTCTAAGATCAAGTAATTGTTTAAAGTTTGCTTTCCAATTCCGCCACTGCCCTTGGGGAACAGCAGCCTTTTTTTTTTATTTTTGTTGGTATTTTGATTTGACTGTTATTTTAAACTACTATATATATATATTTTTTTTAATTTCAGTGATGTTTCAACTCATCGACCCGGTTTGCGAACCGGTTCAAGCACCCGAACAGGTTCGCGAACCGGTTCGGTGCGTGATATTGTCGAACCGGAACTGAACTGGAACAAAATTATTTCGCCTGAACCAGAACCGTAACCGAACCGGTATTTTTTACGGTTCGACACACAGGTAGGAACATTTAATTAATTGCCGGAAGCTTCTCGAGCAGTGGTCCCCGCGCAAATTTTTTTTGTGCAGTATTAAAAACAATAATTAAATCTGCACGTATCAAGTGTTGTCTCCAGTCTGTTTAACGGCTCGGTTGCGTATTTCGCAGCATATTTAATTTGCGCGCCTTTGACTCCTTCGACTACACGTGATTTCACGAGTCTCCGAAGGCTGTGCACAACGCGTGCACTGTGGGAGTTGAGTGCCCGTTTGGCTTCGATTCCACTCGCAGGCCTCAAGACACTGCTCAGGCCAACTCCCAGGAGCCCCATAAGACCCACCCGCGACCCGCGTCGGAAGCATCTAAGGGCACCTCGTTCTTGAGGCAGCTGTCGGCTGCTTTAAGAGCAAACCAGGTGAAAGGTTACCGTCCAATGTTTCAGTGGGCTGACACATGTGCAAATAAGGTTAAACAGATCATTAACTTTGTTTTATATGAACGTTTGGGTGACACGGAAGTGACTGTACTTTCAGCAGTCTATTACTAAACATTTTTATTATAAAAAGACGCTTATCCTTCGTATATAGGCCTATTGACGCGAAAGCGATAAAGTCGAATTTTGGGAAAAGGGCGCAGTTGTTGTTGTGATACTTAAAAACTAAACACAGTTCCACCCAGTGTGAACTCTGCTGAAATAGCGGAGCCGTGGGTACTCTCACGAAGGTTCCGTGAAGCTTGGGAGTCTTTCTTTTGTTTAATGTTAGAGCCTTTTTATTCACTAATTGTCATAATTTTTTTGCATATAGTACCGGCAAAACAACAGTTACAGCGGTTTTTTTACCACCATACTCCCTCCGTACATATTTATGTATTAGAGGAGACATTTCTGTGACGTTTACAACTTTAATGTGAACTAATTGCAACAAGCAAACGAAACTTGGCGAAGTGATAGTGATAGAGTCTCCTTAGAGGCTAATTGTCAGATAATCTGTTCTGGGATACTATCGATAACAGCGTCAGCCGTTTTCTGTAATTATACTCCCTCGGTAGATGGCCACGCTTCACTGCGCAACATGCAATGTGGAAAAAAAACAGTTTACAAAGACTAAGCCTACGTTGATACCCTTAAAGTCTGCTTTACGCATAAATAGAAGTTTCTCGTTGGGAATAGATTTTTTCGCGGCAATCTAACCCGTCTGGTATTAGAACGTGAATATCATAGGATCATTTTGTATTTTTTAAGGATTTCTTTTTCAATACCGGGCCAAGTCTTGGCCCGTCTGACACGATACCAGCGGCGACTATTGTCAGAACCAGCCAGTTACAACTTGGTACTGACTACAGTGACGGGGGCCGTCGCTTTAAAATCTGCACAACAGTGACGGCGCCCCGTCACCCTAAAAGAATCACTACAGTGACGGGGCCCCCTCAATATAACAAAATAAAAACCAGCCGATTAGCCGCCATTTCTCGTTCTGGGATTTGGTGTGGTTCTGCCGCTGACTACGGACGTTGTAGTCCGTGGTTCAATACGCACACCGTGTTTTGTTTTTGTGTGTGCGTATGTGTGTGTGTGTGTGCGTGTGTGCGTACGTACGTGCGGGCGTGCGGGCGTGCGTGCGTGCGTGCGCGCGCGCGCGTGTGTGTGTGTGTGTGTGTGTGTGTGTGTGTGTGTGTGTGTGTGTGTGTGTGTGTGTGTGTGTGTGTGTGTGTGTGTGTGTGTGTGTGTGTGTGTGTGTGTGTGTGTGTGTGTGTGTGTGTGTGTGTGTGTGGTGCGTGCGTGCGTGCGTGCGTGCGTGCGTGCGTGCGTGCGTGCGTGCGTGCGTGCGTGCGTGCGTGCGTGACTCTGGCTAGTCAGTGAGCGGAAGCGGTTTCGCCGGTTAGGTGAAAATCAAGACCGACTGCTCTCGCTGAAATATTGTAAAGCGGGAGTCCGGTGGCGGCTTCGAGATCCGTTCGGATAGAGCTAGAGTTAGTCCAACCATCTGCAATTGCTAATAATGATTAATAATTATCAGTGATTCTGGCTAGTCAGTGAGCAGTAGCGGTTTGGCCGGTTGGGTAAAAATCAAGAGAGACTGCTCTTAACGCGAAATGTGTTTCGTCTGGACGTAACTTTACTTTCCGTAAACAAGCGCCAGGCAGCTAGTGCGCCAGGCAGCTCGTGCGAACGAATCACTGGCAAAACACGTGCAGTGCATGAACAGATTGTTATATTCAGGGGGCGCCGTCACAGTAGTGATTCTTTTAAAATGACGGGGCCCCGTCATTGTAGTGCAGATTTTAAAGCGACGGGCCCTGTCACTGTAGTCAGTACCTACAAACGTACGTAGTCCTGTGGGATTTCATTTCTGTCTCCACAGCAGTAGCCAGACGCTCGGCCGTCTGCACTATGTCGGAACATCGCGATCGGTACAACAAAAGTTCTTTTTGTTGTTTTCTTCGTAGCGCATTCCTACTTGGGTGTCTGGCCGGTCCGTAATCGGAAGATTTGAGGGGCTAATGCACCCACTTCGCACAGTTCTTAAAGCGGTGATGGGAGACTTGGTCAGAAGCTTAGTTTGCCAAATCTGTCGGCAGATAAATGGTGTGACGATTTTCGCAATGCTTTCTTTGTCCTGATTTAACGCGTCCTATTACCGTGGCGGCATCCGTATTACCGTTTTTAGCGGTCTATAATTGCGTACGACCCACAATGCCTAGGGAGATACGTGAAAAAAACATTGTCTTGACGAGTGGTTGGTATCAATGTGCTAAGCTGCTGTCTTTGCTTAATTGAGAAAACGCACCGGCATTGTTTCCGTGGTGGGCGTATCTCCCGTATACTTGGATTTCTACTGTTCCTTGAGGCAATGAGCCTCTGAGGTGTGCGGGTGCAGAGGCCAGCTCTGGTCAAAGCTGCAGTCTATTTTTCATCGGTGGTGCGTGGATATTCGATGAAACAGCAAATCGATGGGACCAGTTCTTTTAAGGATCATAGTCTTTACTGGGGTACTTGCGCGCAGAAAACGCAGAAATCTCCGTCTGTCTGAGACAGCCGGTCAAAGTGACAGAAGTGACATACTTGTCAACATTGTTGAACGAAAACAAGACATTAGGCAGATAGAACGCAGAAAATAAATACATAAATGATATTTGCAGAGTTTCTTTATTAAAAAATTATGAATGCTTGGTTTTTGCGATAGCATATGAAACACATCAATTGCAGAAAACCGTCGCATGCTGTTGCCCGCGCTAGGTTAGCGCCTGGCGGCATTTAAGAAATCAAACCGCAACAGTAACTAAAGTTTCCACTAGATAGGTTCCACCTTCCCCTGGAAACGCTCGTGGAGTCAGATTCATTCTATATGTTAGTATGAAACTTCATGCGTGGAGTAAGGCAACGTGGATCTATAAACGCTGTAGTAAGGTGCCTCGATTCACGAGCGTCTCTTCCGCACGGCAGAGCTGGCATCGAGGCCCCCGAGTTGGAGCCGTGGAACGCGGTAAATTTAAATTGACCTGACCAAACCTCTAGCCTGTTGTCTTGGGAGGAACGAGACGGGAGAGGAACAGAATAAGAGGTGAGCGGGGAAGAGAAGGGAGGCATTTACTTGCCAGGGGTGCTAGTCGACTATTTTGTCGACATTTGCAGCGGAAGCAGCTGATATACGGCCATTTTTTGCTTGGAGCCCTCCTTGAGGCCAGATCTAATAAGGCCGCCTTATCGTGCACGTGTGCAGGAGCTCGAGGGGGACAGTGAGCAATGGCAGTGGAAGAAACGTCTGTGTCTGCCCGCTATGATCGTGGTCCTGGCCGTCACAGTGGGCGCCGTCCTACTGGTCCTCTTCGTAATCGCTTTCGCTAAAGTTGGACGATCTGAAGTGTGTCAGACGCCTGGCTGCGAAAACTACGCACGGCTCCTGCGCGAGGCGCTGAATGAATCCGTGAATCCGTGCGAGAGCTTCACGCAGTTCGTGTGCGACCGCTGGGCTTACCACAAGCAACACGGCTTCCCGGAGCTCGTCGTCACTGAAGCCATCGAGAAAATGACACGACTAGTGAACGTGACGCACCTTCCTAAGGTGAGTTCCGGATGGTTCCCCGCTCTTCCTCCGCCGCCGTAAATGAACTTCACCCAACTAAGTTCGCAGTCAGTCATAATGTGCTTTCGCTTACTTTTTTCTACACTATAAGCGCGCCCGCTTAAAGGGCTGCTGAAGAGCTTCGAAAAAAATTGTGTTGGGAGCATTACATTAAGATTTTCTCACGCGGAATTCGAAAAATATGTTTGTTTTATGTGTAAATACACCCCAACCATCTTTTTTTGTCAAAACAAAGAACCCCTGCCCAGGGGCGTGGTCATAGGCTTGCGTGTATTTCGAGATCATCCGGTGGCAGATGACGTCTTATTCGGAAGAGCCGGCGCTGCGGTGACCGCTCGGGTGAATATCTCATTCTGTTCCCGTTCAGGTACGGGCCAGAACGTTCTCTGGTGAATGGAAGGCTCACACAATCTTTCCTTAGAATAGGAGAGCCTGAGGGAAGTATAAACGCTACAAATTCGCTCGCGGCGAACTCTAGAAAGGGTTCTCTCCCAACGGATCATGGCCGACTCGGGTGCAGGGAAGTTGGGTAGATATTGGTACACCGCTTTCACTACCAGCGCTAGTGACAATTCCTAGCACAATTTTTCAACATACCATCATGCCCTTCCGCGCATGTCTAACTTTGTTTTTACATTCGGATAGACGGTAACAAGTTCTGTGCAGCTTCCTGCGAAGTGCGCCGGCAGCGGCTAGCGATGTGTCGCCACGTCGGTGTCACCACCGACGGTCGCCACGTCGCGCGGAGGGGCTGGTGCCGGGTCGCGGCGCGGCCGGTCAGCGGGATATGGCATTGCTGCACATACGCAGTTTTAGAATAGGTAACCGAACGTTGGTGGCTCCCCAAAGGTAGAGGAACCCAAAGGCAGCCCGCTGGTCCGCGACCAGCTTTAGAAGAACGCCTCCCCAAGAGCTCCAGCCGACTTGGCTTGCACGGAGCGTCTCGGATATTGGGAACTTTACGCTTAGCACTGAGGCCACCGCTATCTCTACACATGCAAATGACTATCCTTAACGCAGTTATTCCCAACACTAGCATCCCCTTTCTCGCATGTGGAGCAGTATTTTCACGTTGATAGTCATTCTAGCGATCGGAGCTGTATTCATTCTTGCACGCAGGTAGCGCCATCCATCGGCCTCTCGCGGCATTTCGTGCTCGACCACGTTCATTTGCTGCCGTTGACGAGCCTCCGCGACTGGTCGGCGCTTCGCATCACGATACAAATTCGATCGCATATTTCAAAATCACCTTGCATGACAATCCCTAGCACAATTATTCACCGCACTATCATCCACTCCCTTGCAGGTTTACCTAGCTTTTCGCAGCGGCCTTCATTCTGGAGAGCAGTAAAGAGTGGTTGCTGCCGCGGCATGCGCGGTTGGAGCCGTTTCAGGGGTCATACGGACATGCACGACCGGCAAGTGTGCGGAACGCTTTTGTGCGCAGAAAACACTTCATGCTTTCCAGCTTGCTTGATTTTAAGTGCGGAGTACCGTAGGACCGCAGCACAACGTCCGTCCGCATCCCTGCGCATAGCATTTACAATCGCAAAAAATCACACAGGCAACGGCAGGATTCGACCTGCGTCTGGTAGACCAGATAGAGTTAGTGTAGGTCATCTGACCCATTGGGCTACGACCGGGAGTTAGTACCCGAGAGTCAAACGGCTTACTCCTTGCCTGTGACCGGTGCGGTGTACCTTAGGACCTCCCAATGCCCGTCCGCATCCATCCGTGCGCACACCACCATCAAGCGAAAATCAAGTGACAGTCCATTTGAGCCATGAGTTGCAGTTTCATTTAGGGAATTATCAAGGAGCAACTCACGGCTCAAATCGAATGACGGTCGGGGCGCAAATCGAATGTCACTCGGCGCGCAACTTGGATGTCATTTCGAGCCTCCCATACTCCGCACCCTCGCCATCACCCACGCAGTGGAGATGCTGCCGTTTTTCTTCTTTAAATCCACCTACTTAGCTAAACTGTCGTCATAGCTAGCAACGTTGATCGGGAAAACTACCAAGAAGTTCGGAAACCCCAGCGCGCTGCGTTCCCACAAATTTTCTAATCTTCTTATAATAATAGATCTAGAACTTTGGGTACTTCCGTATTTTTTTTTTAGCCCGCCGCTTCGCGTATGAAGCACAGAGCACCAGATGACACGGCCGGCTCCGACTACACGTGAAGGCAATATAGTAACAGCGGGCGCTCGAGCAGGAAATCTCTGGTATCTAGGAGTCGCTTTACTGAATCTCTAAAAACACAGTAGCATAACGGTTAAAAATAGACGCGGAAGTAACTGTAGACAATGAATATTAATAAAGTGCAGATTACACTCCCGCTTAAATCGGAACTTCACCCAGCAAACTCAAACGCAGCGAAACGGCGGCGCACGCCGCTGGCCGTCTTCCAAATATGACGCTACTTCCCGTCGCTGCCTTTAGGTTTCTCGCTCTTCCGACGATGCGGGGGGGGGGGGGGGGGGGAGCAATGGGCGGGTCGTAGGGTTAACTTTATCGACGAATACCGATGTCCGCAAGCTAAAAATTCGAAAAAATGTTCGTAGGCATACACTAACCAATGTAATAATTGTAAAAAGTAGAATTTTACCCGGTTTTAAAAGCGCTTCAGTAGCCCTTTAAAAAGACTGGAGAATGATAACATCAATACAAATATTATACAAATATAGTTTTGTTGATTCAAAAAGGCACAGTTGCAGTCGAAGACAAGGCACAAAAAAACAAAACAAAACAGGCGTCATGCGCTTCGTAGCCAAACAGTGATTTAGACATACATCTTAGCGGTGATATTCTAGAAAGAATAGATGACTTCGAATTGCATGGTCAAGGTGTATTTATTCCAACACGGAGAAAGAACGCAGCTGTAGAATAATAAGGGGTAGGGTGCTTTGAAAAGTATTTTAGCTTCAGGTGTCGCTCTGTGGGCAATGTTTTGCTACAAAAATGGAGCTCATATATTGAGACGTGCGCTCTGGTTTTTTCACAAACAATTTGTGTAGCATTAGATACTTGATTGATTGTGGGGTTTTAACACGCCGACGCAACGCAGGCGATGAGGCGCGCCGTAGTGGAGGGCTCCGGATTAATTTTGACCACCTGGGGATCTTTATCGTGCGCCGAAATCTCGTATACACGGGCGTTTTTGCTTTTCGCCTCCATCAGAAAAGCGGCCGCCGCGGCCGGGAATCGAACCCGCTACCTCGTGCTCAGCAGCGCAACGCCTTAGCCACTGAGCCACGGCGGCGGAGCATTAGATACTTACTATAAAACATAAAGTATATACAATATACAACCAAGCACAAATTATACAATCAAAATATACAACCAAGCACCGCAAGCAGTATTGAGGACGAGGAAAAGGCAACCTGCACACGACAATTTGGCATATGCAAACGCGCAAGCGTAAAACGAACGCCAAGGCGTCAGCGGCGTAAACGAGGTTTCTTTCTCCTTTGAACGCCTTCTTTACACTGGAGTAACGCCTTCTTTATACTGGAGATAAGGAAGCCTGTAGCTTACACGTTGATTGGTTCAATGCTGTCCGGACTAGCTCCTTCAGGTGAATAGCTGAAAGAAGCAGGTTGGTTGGTCTTTACTAAATTAGGGCTGCTTCAAATTTACGCTCGAGTGCTGCTTCAAACTCACTAACTTTGCTATGGGCTGGGGTGCACTTGTTAAGCACTCCCCAATAAAGAAAAGATACCTGTGTCCCTCAGAAGAAAAACGTACAACCAAGTGCATGCCGCCGGTGATGAAATACTGTTCTAGAACTAGAAGGAAGAGATGGACTTGGGCGACTGCATTGTTAGATGACAAGACAGCCAGTAATCCACCGGGAAACAGTGTGGATACCGAGGTATGGGCCTCCAAGCAGGAGAGGCCAATATCTCGATAGAGAGACGGAATAAAGAAATTCGGGCTCAAAGAACGAACTTGAGCAGTGCCGGCCAGGAGCGTGGGAAGCCAGTTAGAGATGGCATCATTTTTCTGTATATTTACTCGCTCCGGCATTTGTTAACCGGAAAACAACAACAACGAAAATTTGGCCACTTTTCGCGACTGAGTTGGTAAGACTGAGGGAAGAGCGTAAATGATGGTCGTCAATGCAGGCTTGGCGCATGCGCTCTCCGCTGCAGCTTCGCAGCACGCCCACGTCACCTTTCACGTGATTGCGAGCTATACTCGGTTACAACTCAAGAACGGCACCACCTCATGTAGCGTATCACTCCGCCAAAGCACCGGACCCGTGACGTCAGTGCGCGCGCGTTTTGAAAGGGGTTTGCTATGAATGCGTGATATCGTCTGCCTTGTCTCACGCAGTTCGTCTGTCGTCACTGGAGTCGTTTATAAGCATACTAAGTCCAAAAAATCACGGAAGCGGATCGTGCCATGTTCAAAATATCCCCAGTAACGCCCTACTTGCGCCGCGCGGAGAAACATCGGGCTACGGTGATAAGGCACAGCGGCAACTTCCGGTTCTATCAGCTTAAAATCAGACGTTCTATCACGCCTTGAAGTAAACCAGAGAACGGTAGGACGTCTGGCCTTAGGCGCGCATGGAAAAACAACTAACGAAGCATTTCAGGGAGATATGGGCTGGGCGTCGTTTTGAAGTTAGAGAAGCTCAGAGTAAAATATGCTTTGAGATGAGTCTGAGGGCAATGGATCAACGAAGGTGGGCAGCTAAGGTTTTTAGGTACCTATACTTGAAAAGCGTGGACACGCAGTGGTTAAGAAAGACTAGAAGGCTAACGATGAAATACGGAAAGAACAGTGGAGAATCCAAAACAGCCAAGGTAACCAAAAAGGAGGCAAGGCAGATTGAAACGAATAAATGGAGGAAAAAATGGAAGCTAAACGTAGTTAGAGATGTACAGGGCTGAGAAGATGAACATCAGAAAGGAAAATTTGTCCGATAATTCCCAGGGCAGTGCTTTGCTTTTTGAGGCTAGAGCAACTAAGAGTTTTGTGGGGAAGTATTCACAAAATGATGGGGTATGTGTGGTCGTCGGAAAAGAAACAGAAACTATGCGGCACATCATGCTAGAATGTGAGGGTATCCATCCAAATCTACATGAAGGGAATATTGGGCTGTCAGAAGCCCTAGGATTTAAAGGTATCACAGAGGAAGTTAACTTCAAGGCTGTCGAGGGGACGAAAAAGAAGATTAGAATGCTGGTGGACGAAAAGCAGAGAGGGGAATATTGCCTACGGCAGTTACCACTTGTAACAGAAAAAAAAAGTATTTTGTGCCTAATAAGCTTTTTGTGCCAGCCCTAAGCAGCGCTAGTATTGAACCAAAAGTGTAAAACATAGGTATATTAGTCTTTTTTGGTAAGATGACATGTCATCACCCCGATACAAAGGGGAAACCAATAGAAATCATCATCATCATCGGTGCCGTTCTTAAGTTGTCACCGAGTACAGCTTTTCGATGGACGAGAAGGGTGCCGGTCCGTCTTCTCTGATCATTGCGCGGGTGCTCAAGGTTCTCAGCCGGCGGCAGGAAGAGGCGTCTGACCACTCCTGTGATACTACCCGGCGACCTGCCTCACTGCAGATCGTCTGGAATGCCAAGCGCTGAAAGCCAGTGTCGGAGACCCAGGAAGAGCGAGATGTTCAGCTCAAAAAACGCGGGTAATGGGACCGCAACCATAGACAAAGGCAGGCTTTTGGCGAATAGTGTAGTAATTACAGCTCAATTAAAGGAAAAAAAGTGAAATCAAGACTTAACGAGTGTAAACCGATATTTCGCTTTACACATCCATGGTTAGCTGAGCTAAAACACGGACCCCATCATTTTTGTTTATAGTGCCGGTGTCCTTTGGTATTCCGTTGTGCTTAATATTGTTTCTTTCCAACCTACCAAACAAACGTGTGCATTTACCTTCTCTTTTTGTAATGACGCGGGTGGGAAACCGAGGTGGAATGAATTTCGCACGCTTTGGGCGCCTAAATGCGGTTTTAGGGTTATTTATTTCTTTCCGCTTGAAAATTAACCCATTTGGCTGTCATAGTGGTGAAAATTGCTACCTGCCGTTTTTGTCTTGTAGGTTTCGCGCACCGCGTGCCAACCAACTTTTTTTACGTTCCCATTTTCTGCTCACGGTATTTTCCCCGGAACTTTTAGCACCGCCTTACTTGGGCCTTAAAGGGACACTGAAGTGATTTGTAAACATTGCGGGATTACAAGCGCAAATTGTAGTTCGGAGTCCGTAGGCCTTGTTTCGACCACTCTGGCCGCGTTTACGCGAATTTATTTAGTAGAAAAATCAATTCGAAAATGCTGTCCTCCTCTCTTTACGCTCGCCCATTTTCTCTGGCGTTTTCGTGTGACGTCAGCAGGAGATGAGCTGGAAAAGGGCTGCGCTACTGCACGGTTCGCAGACCAGCCGACCTACCGATCGAGTCAGTCGGCCCAGCGTTTCGTCCGCCGGCCGCCGACGGGTCGTCGCTATTCGCTCGCTCAATTGAAACTAAGCCACGACACCTTTGTGAATGAAAGAATGTGCCTTTCTTTACTTTGTTAGTTTGTACACTGTGTCAAACTCAGTGTCCGGGTCACTCCACACAAGCGCTGCCAAGTGCACATGCGACGCTTCGCTAATACGCTAGTAGGAAAATCTAAGGCCGATTGAAGGCGGGAGAAGAGTCAGCGAAGTTAATATAGGTACTAAGAAAATAAAATCACCTGAAACTTTTACCGTACAGCGCAAAACTAGGGAGCAGGAAGACGTTTTTGCGCTGGGTAAACAAGCACAGCGGTCAGCAGCACGACCGCACATCTGCGAACGCTTTACCGTCAAAGAAATGCAATTGCTAGACGTGAGATATTGCGGAAGTCTGGGGGACGCTTACTGCAGGAGCGCTATACAACAAATAGTCACATTTTGAAATGCTTAAAATAAATAAAAGTGTAAACTGATTATACACAATAGATTGTATATATCCTGCGCGGTTAGTGTTGGATCGTGGCCCAGTGGTCTGAGGCATGGCGTTACTGTTTTGAAAGTCGCAAGTTCGAATCCCCGAGAGTACATTTTTTTTTGTTTTTTTTTAAGTTGATTTTTTCGTATGCGGCCGATGTTTTCTGAACTGAGTTCACCCATTTTGGGCCGTAACGTTCACTTCCACGAGCAAGATCGCAGAACGCGCGCATACTGGCAATGACGCTTTAGCGAGTTCTCGTTGGCGTGCTGTTGCCACAAGCACCGACTGCTTGCGGGCAGTGGGCCCAGGCCTCAATCAGCACACCCTTGGCCTGGTGCGAACTAGCTTTTTACGAACAGACATGAGTGAGGCAAGCTCCGAATATGCGGGAAAAGCGCATGGCATTTGAGAGTCTGCGGTGACGCGGAGGGCGTTCATCCACTGCGTAGGCCTTGTCTAGTGATTTTCTACGATTCCAAGCCGCCCTGGGAGGTTTATCTTAGACATTTGACAGCCGACAACATGGCAGAAGCGCGGTACGGCGATTACTGAGATATCGAGAATGGCCATCCAACAACGCCATCGGATGTCAAGCATGTTGTTTTACAGAACCGAAACCGAAACCGAAACTTGTTTGATTGCTGACCTTGGGCATCGTCCAATCACGGTGCCCCCCCCTCCTGACGTCACAGCCTTTAGTTGGTGCGGCCGCCGCAAACCGCACATGGTAGTTTTTCTTCTTTTGCGCTTTGCAAAATAATTACCGATTTGTCAACCGGATAAACGATGAATAGTGTGTTAATTTGAGCCAGTCTACACAGTGCAAGCAAAAACGGGGGCTTGACAAATTCACTTCAGTGTCCCTTTAAGGGTGGCCCACTTGTCACGTTGCCGGTTTTGCGGTGCAACGGCCCCGGGAACTCCCTAATGGTTCTATATTTGTGAGGCTGGCACTCCCATAACCTCCTGGGCTCTCCTCCTCCGCGACACTTTCTCTCACTAGTCCTAGCATTGTCCCCCTCTCCACTTCGCCGATGATGGTAGTCTTTGTTAACGATTCTCACATTTAGATCTCAAGCTTTAAGCATACTGAAGTCAATTCAACAACAACAGCGGCGCTTTTTCGCGCAATGAGTTCCAGCTGGGTGCCTTTAGTACCAATGGCTACTAGTCATTGGTACTTACGGTTACTAGATTTGCGAGGTAAATATTAAGGGTCAATAAAATCGTCTCTATCGCGAAAGACCCATTTGCAGAAAGCAGATCAGGAGAGAGGAGTGATCATAAGATGGGACTTCGCAGTGAAGGGAAAATTAACAGACTGGTTCCATTGTTCATGATATTGTAATATTGTCACGAAGCCCAAGACGACGCAGCTGCCTTGCAGAAAAAACAAGTTTATTGGAGCGAACTTGTGCTACCCAAAGAACTCAAAGAATACACAGGCGGTGAAAACGCAGTCAACAAAATGACGTGCGCAGACAGGTGTCGGCGAATCGAATATCGAGACGTCAGCTCTGCAGGCTTTTTAGCTTTCGGCGCGAGTAGTTCTCGAACCGTCGAATTACATTCAGAACACTGTAGACCAAAGAAGATTATTCTAGACTTTTCGCGTTAGTTCGAAACGCTCTCCCTGTCAAAAGAGATAACACGTGCACCATAAAAATAAAGAATGGTACCAGCGCTTCACTTGGCACACAGATAATACAGACCGGCGCAGCCAGGTGGTAAAAACAAAACATAAATAAACAGGCGCAATGCATGGTTTGCCGCATATTTCGTTCCTACCCATTCACAGTAACGGAAAAGTTAACTCTTCATTTTACTTGTTTAGCCTTTAATATAGCTGTACTGATTATACTCTTTGTCCAACGTCTGCTTTTGTCTGCGGTCCTGGCTCCGCTTCCGGCGTTTTCCAACCAGAACGGCTCACTCTTCCTGTCTCCGACGCTGGCTTCGCGTGCTTGACATTCCTCCAGTGAAGCTGCTGCGCCCGGCGAAAACCGCGCTGTGGTGAAACGCGGCTTGCCGCCGGTGGCTCGCAGACTTCAGCTCCCGAGCAATGCTCAGAGGAGACGGCCTTTCTCCGCTCTTGTCTACAACCAAATGTATGCACGTGACTAGTCAAGTGGCCAGTCGGCGAACTAGCGGCAGAGTGCGCATGCGCCAAGACTGCACTGGCGACGGCGCCCGGCGGCTAGCGAACACGGCTGCCGGCAGAGCTCGGACTGGAGTGCCACGTGATGCGTTGCAAGGGTACGGATAGGGACCATAGTAGTATAGTGGACTAGTATTCTAGTTCACAATAATTCTACGGAGTAGCTGCGATGAAATGAAGGACAAAACCTCCGCGACGGTATAACCATTCGATATGAATAGTAAAGCTTTGCTTTGCAAATGAGCAACCATAAGAGCACGCCATTTTTTAGGGCTCCTTCCTTATCGTTGACCAGTGTTATTCCCACGAGGCGGCCTCTTTAGCATCCACCTCAGTCCCGCGTAATTTGCGCCGACCACGCCGAATACTCTCCTTGTGGCTCGTGGCGTACGCAATTACTCGTCATGGCCACGACTGGCGAGGGACCGGAACCTGGAGTTTGCCGCGCGACACTAGCGCCATTTTTTTCCCGTAGTGGCGGAAAACGGAAGTTATGGACTAAAAAAAAAAAAGAACGTGCCGCAGCTGTGAGCGCGATGCCCACAGCTGCGGCACGTTATTTTTTTTTTTAAAGCGTGAGCGCTTTTTTTGCTTGCCGCGAGTGTTTCCCGAGGCAGTTGGGCTCGATCGTTAATTACCTCATTTAGGTTAATTAGTTAATTATTGATTAGTCAGATTGGGTTAAAAGTCAAAGTGATGTCAATAGGGGTTGTGAGGTATCAAATTAAAGGTCTCGATTAGTGGAATCACGTGGTAATAGTCATGAGGTAATCACGTGAGTCATAGATTGGGTTAAAATAAAAGTGATGCGACTAGGGCTTGTGAGGTATCAAATTAAAGGTCTCGATTAGGGGAATCACGAGGGAGAAATTAAAAACTGCTTACTGGTTATGGTCACGAGATAGTCACGTGAGTCACGAATTGGGTTAAAAGTCAAAGTGGGCCACTAGGGCGTGTGGGTATCAAATTAAAGGTCTCGATGATGGGGAATCACGGGGGACAAATTACAAATTGCGTCCTGTTCATAGTCATGAGACAGTCATGTGAGTCATGGATTGGGTAAACAGTCAATGTGAGGCCACTAGGGCTTCTGAGGTATCAAATTAAAGGTCTTAATGAGTGGAATCGCGTGGAATAAGTTAAAAATTGCTTCCTAGTGGTAGTCATGAGACAGTCATGTGAGTCCTGGATTGGGTTAAAAGTCAAAGTGATGCCAACAGGGCTTGTGAGATATCAAATTAAAGGCCTCGATTAGGGGAATCGCGTGGGACAAGTTAAAAATTGCTTCCTGGTCATAGTCATGAGACAGTCATGTGAGTCATGGATTGGGTTAAAAGTCAAAGTGGTGCCACTAGGGCTTGTGAGGTATCAAATCAAAGGTCTCGATGAGTGGAATCGCATGGGACAAGTTACAAAATTGCTTCCTGGTTATAGTCATGACACAGTCATGTGAGTCATGGATTAGGTTAAAAGTCAATGTGAGGCCAATAGGGCTTGTGAGGTATCAAATTAAAGGTCTCGATGAGAGGAATCGCATGGGACAAGTTAAAAATTGCTTCCTGGTCATAGTCATGAGACAGTCATGTGAGTCATAGATTGGGTTAAAAGTCAAAGTGATGCCACCAGGGCTTGTGAGGTATCAAATTAAAGGCCTCGATTTGGGGAATCACGTGGGAGAAATTAAAAATTGCTTTCTTGTTATAGTCATGAGATAGTCACGTGAGTCACAAATTGGGTTAAAAGTCAAAGTGGTGCCACTAGGGCTTGTGATGTATCAAATTAAAGGTCTCGCTGAGTAGAATAATGGGGGACAAGTTAAAAATTGCTTCCTTGTCATAGTCATGAGACAGTCATGTGAGTCATGATTTGGGTTAAAAGTCAAAGTGATGCCACCAGGGCTTGTGAGGTATCAGAATAAAGGTCTCAATGAGGGGAATCGCGCGGGACAAATTAAAAATTGCTTCCTGGTCATAGTCATGAGACAGTCATGTGAGTCATGGATTAGGTTAAAAGTCAATGTGAGGCCAATAGGGCTTGTGAGGTATCAAATTAAAGGTCTCGTTGAGAGGAATCGCGTGGGACAAGTTAAAAATTGCGTCCTGGTCATAGTCATGAGACAGTCATGTGAGTCATGCATTAGGTTAAAAGTCAAAGTGATGCCACCAGGGCTTGTGAGGTATCAAATTAAAGGCCTCGATTAGGGGAATCGCGTGGGACAAGTTAAAAATTGCTTCCTGGTCATAGTCATGAGACAGTCATGTGAGTCATGGATTGGGTTAAAAGTCAAAGTGGTGCTACTAGGGCTCGTGAGGTATCAAAATAAAGGTCTCGATGAGGGGGATCATGGACAAATTAGAAATTGCATCCTGGTTATAGTCACGAGCTAGTCACGTTAGTTATAGATTGGGTTAAAAGTGAAAGTGGTGCCACTAGGGCTTCTGAGGTATCAAATAAAAGGTGTCGATTAAAAGAATTACGTGGGACAAATTAAATATTGCTTCCTGCTTATATTCATGGGATAGTGACATGAGTCATAGATTGGGGTAAAAGTCAAAGTGATGCCCTAGAGCTTGTTATCGCTTTCCCGAATGTAAAAAGCAAGTTGCACATTCGAGATGAGGGCTGATGGGGTGTTGAAAAGTGTGATAGGAATGTGTGTTCGCGCTGGTAGTGAAAGCGACAATAGCATATCTGCACAAGATCCCGGCATCCCAAAGTCCACAGTCGGCCATGAGTCGTTCGGGGAAAATTCGTTTTTTTAGCTCGCCGCGAGCAGACTTGTTCAGTTTGTGCTTTCTTCAAGCTCCCCTATTCTAAGGGAAGGTTTTGTGCGTCTTCAATATTACTGGGGATTATCTGACCCGTTTCGGAATGAGAACAGAATGAGCTCTGCATGCTGAGTGGTCGACGCACCTCCGGTGCTTCCGAATAGGACGTTATCTACCGGGGCCCGATCGCGAAAGGAAGCCACATCTCTTACCGCACATTGGGCAGGGGTCGTTTGCTTTCGCGAAAAAAAAAGGCTGTTTGGGTGTATTTTCACAAGCAATAAACACCTTTTTCTGATTTAGCGTCAAGAAAACTATAAAGGAATGCTACCAAGAAATGTTTTGAAAAGCTCTTCAGCAGCCCTTTAAAAGCATGTCGAGCTTTTAATATGTTTGGAATCGTGTTTTTTCTATTTCCGATTTTTTTCTAAAAAAAACATGAAAAGAAAATTTTTTTCACGCCCTTCACTATTTGATGGAAATTACACTCTACTGTGGTGGCATCTCCTTGCAATTCGAAATGAAGCTTTTGTCTTCTATATAAAAAATAAATATATTCATTTGTTTTGTTTGTTTATTGCTACTTTGTTACTTGTGGCTGATATGCCATGTGAAGCAACGTACGTAGCACCAACACAATAATGTACCAGGATGGTAAACATATCTATGGTGCTTTACGTTTTTATGGTAGTAAACAAATATACACATGTCGAACCAGCGCGCTTCGGAAGCCTTTTACATCCCCTGGCAGTCTTACAGCAGTAACTGAAAATAGCACCCGCTGCGTGGCTCAGTTATGCTGCTGAGCCCAAGGACGCGGGTTTGATCCCGTTCGCGATCTCTGCTTTTCTTATGGAGGAAATAAAAGGCGATCGTATGTCGAGATTTCGTCGCGCGTTAAAGGTGCGCAGGTGCTCAAAAGTAATCCAGAGCCCTCGTGGCCCAGGTTGCACAGCCGTGGCGCGTAAACTCTCATACACTTGAATTTAAAAAGGCCCTATATCTCCGTCCTTTGCTGCAAATGCCATCGAAAGACAGTAGTCGCCTGCCATCCGAGCCTGTAAAACCCTCTGTGTCCCCCCCCACCCTGGTCTCTCTTCCGCTCCCCCTCCACCACCATAGATGAAGTCGAAGTTTGCTCAATTTGATCCGACTCTCCTGCGTTCGCTGCATCTGTTCAGAGCTCTTTTTTCTATGGCTCCTTGGCGCGAATTAACAGCCCCCCCAAAAAAGCAACACACAGCGCCTCAAGAAAGCAAGCAGTGCTTGCTCCAAAGTAGTGAATAGGGAGCGTCGTGCTGCTAGGGGGAAAAGAAACTCGAGCCACCGTCGGGAAAAGAGTTGTCAATCACGAAGCTGAGGAATTTGAAAGACCGGTGAAGTAAAATATAATATTTTCCAGCAGTCCCATGACGGCACCTGATTGCAGCGCCAGACTTTCCTGTAGTGAAATTTGTTATAAACGACTTCATGCTCTAGAGAGTATGTTGCAAGCCACCGACAGAACGAGTAACGCCAGTCACGTGATGCGCCGTCCAGAAGGACTGTCCCCAAGAATACTCGTGGCGACGTCACCCACTGCTTAGGGAATGCGCGGCGCAACAGCGCCATGATGCGCCCTGCAAGACGTTTCGAAGGGTTACTCTTTTAACGTGACAGCACTATACTGTCTTTTCTGCTCCTCAAAAGTGTAATGAATAAATCGACATGCATGTATTCCAATATACAGATACCTGTTTGTGTCGTTTCGGTACAACTATTCACAACTATCTGAACACTGGCACCACGATTTGTGAACTATTCACCATAAAATAAGGAAAGTTTAGGAGAGGCTGTGACCACCTCTTTCGTGCAACCGGTAACGCCATCTTAGGAGTGTTCACTTGTTTCTTGTATTTGAGCCCATTCTCCGTTGGTTCTCCTTAAGTCGCTTCTCGCTTCGTCTTCTCCAACTGTGCCTCTGAACGTGTGGAAGCAATTTTGTAGCTTCGGTAGCAACGAAAATTGATCACTTGGATTGTTTCAGCTTGTCCCGCAAAACGACGTATTGCCGCACTAGCGACGCCGCAGCTGCGAATTCGTTTGTCAATTCGCACCATATAGAGCGGGCTTATGGCACCCTACTTGCATTTACGCTTAGGGCAATAGTTCATTTTTGCCACAAGTGTGGTTCCAGAACATGAATACTCATCCGCCCACTTTCATTCCAATACCGTATCAATTCGAGGCGCAGACAAAGAAGTGGCTATGATTATCATTGTAACGATCGTTTTTCTGCAGCTCCGCTAGACATCTTGTACCTCATCACATAGCTTAGCTTTGAGGCTCACTTCATTCGACTGTTACAGTATATATGCCCAAATCCGAGTAACGGTTTTTGCAGTGGCTCAGAAAAATCAGCCCGCATTTAGAAAGATCCCCGTACAAATATTTTCCGGGGTCGGCTGACAGCAACACATGTGAAGTTCCCACTGCGTTCCCTCCTCACCCTTGTGTTACTTCACCATCGCGCCCCGCTTGGGCCAACTACATTATGCAACCGGCCAGCGCGGATTGTGTGCAAGCCGTGTATTGGCACGGAGTGTTCTGCGAAGGCCGCATTACCATGGTTACACAAGCGGCTGCCATAGAAATGCTGCACCTTATCAATATTATTTTATTTTATGAGCAATAATATGGATTACGATCGAAACTGTGTAGCATATGTTATACAACTCCCAGACGGCAGATCAAATTATCTTTCGAGCGAATGACATTTGCTTTATGCCAATGTTTCAGCGCTACACGACAACACCGAAGGACGTTTGAGATGAATGATATTTAGCGGCGAACCGTGGTTCGGGAGCTCATTCAGCGGCGAATAGAGTGGCCTCGACAGCAGTGCCGCATCAACAGTGAAGAAAGTTCACTAATACACCAAAAAATACGGTTTAAGGCAAACAAGTACTATGTAAAGATAAAATCGCGCCCACAATGTGCGCTGTACCCTAATACGGATTCTTCGCGGACTTGCGTCGGCTTGTAATATCAACTGATGTCACCTAAACTGGTGATCTTTCTAACTTTATTTAAAGATATTCCTTCGTTATCTTTTCAAAAAATAGATTGTATGAAAACATTCTAGATGGAGACCTTTCATTTGATCTCCCCCAAGCCCCAGTAGTGTCACACTCACGTTTACCCAACCTATGACTCACGTGACTATCTCATGAGTATAACTAGGAAGCAATTTTTAATTTGTCACATGTGATTCCCCTCATCGAGACCTTTAATTTGATACCTCACAAGCCCTACTGGCACCACTTTGACTTTTAAACCAATTTGTGACTCACGTTACCATCTCATGACTATAACCAGTAAGCGACTTTTCATTTGTCCATGATTCCCCTCATTGAGGCCTTTATTTTGATACCTCACGAGCCCTAGTGGAACCACTTTGACTTTTACCCAATTTGTGACTCACGTGACTATCTCATGACTATAACCAGAAAGCAACTTTGAATTTGTCCCACGTGATTCCCCTCATCGAGGCCTTTAATTTGATACCTCACAAGCCCTAGTGGCACCACTTTCACTTTTAACTTAATCTATGACACATGACTGTCTCATGACTATGATCAGGAAGCAATTTTTAACTTGTCCCATGTGATTCCACTCATTAAGGCCTTTAATTTGATACCTCACAAGCCCTAGTGGCCTCACATTGACTGTTAACCCAATCAAGGACTCACACGACTGTCTCATGACTATGACCAGGAAGCGAATTTTACTTTGTGCCCCATGATTCCACCCGTCGAGACCTTTAATTTGATACCTCGCAAGCCCTAGTGGCACCATTTCGACTTTTAACCCAATCTATGACTCATATGACTGTCTCATGACTATGCCCAGGAAGCAATTTTTAACTTGTCCCACGTGATTTCACTCATTAAGACCTTTAATTTGATACCTCACAACCCCTAGTGGCCTCACATTGACTTTTAACCTAGTCCGTGACTCACATGACTGTCTCATGACTATGACCAGGAAGCAATTTTTAACTTGTACCACGCGATTCCACTCATCGATACCTTTAATTTGATTCCTCACAAGCCCTAGTGGCACCACTCTGACTTTTAACCCAATCTATGACTCATATGACTGTCATGACTATGACCAGGAAGCGAATTTTACTTTGTGCTCCATGATTCCACTCATCGAGACCTTTAATTTGATACCTCACAAGCCCTAGTGACCTCACATTGCCTTTAACCTAATCCATGACTCACACGACTGTCTCATGACTATGACCAGGAAGCGAATTTTACTTTGTGCCCCATGATTCCACCCATCTAGTCCTTTAATTTGATACCTCACAAGCCCTAGTGGCACCATTTTGACTTTTAACCCAATCTATGACTCATATGACTGTCTCATGACTACGACCAGGAAGCAAATTTTAACTTGTCCCACGTGATTCCACTCATTATGACCTTTCATTTGATACCTCACAACCCCTAGTGGCCTCACATTGACTTTTAACCTAATCTATGACTCACATGACTGTCTTATGACTATGACCAGGAAGCAATTTTTAACTTGTCCCACGCGATTCCACTCATCGAGACCTTTAATTTGATACCCCACAAGCCCTAGTGGCACCACTTTGACTTTTAACCCAATCTATGACTCACATGACTGTCTCATGACTATGACCAGGAAGCAATTTTTAACTTGTCCCAAGTGATTCCACTCATTAAGACCTTCAATTTGATACCTCACATGCCCTAATGACATCAATTTGACTTTACCCAGTCAGTGACCACTAATTAATTAATTAACCTAAATTTTACGTAATTAAAATGAACGCGCGTCGCCCGGACCTAGTTTCTGGCCAAAAAATGTGCGTGTCACGTGACCAACATCATCACGGTAACGAGCGGTTGCACTTTTAACTACACGTAAACACGCGTGCTCCACATTCACACGCCAGGAAATACCCAGTTCAGTTTTGCGATTTTCTTCCGCTGGTGGCGCTGTTGAACGGCGCCAGCAGCGCCACCTGTCCCACGTTCGGGCCCCTATAGACGTCGCGGGCGCTGCCGACGTCGTTTTTTTCCGAGGCAACGGGGCACGGCGGGGCCGCGCCGCACACTCCTCCAACTTCTGCGGCTGACGCCGGTCGCTGTCTCGTGGGCCGCTCGAGAATAGCACCAGGCGTGAAAGTTGGGCGAGCGGCGGCCGATGCCTCGGAATGGCCGCCGCCCGTCGTTTGGTATGTGTATGCAGAATGTGTTTAATAATTCAACGAGGTAAACATGCTGGTAATGGTTTGTTTTCTGGTGTCGAATTTTTGTCGTTGTCACGGTATTACTTGGAGCATTACACAACATTCTTTTTGCTTTTATTTTATACAATATTCGTATGCGAACGTCTTTGATTCGAAGGCATGAAAACCCATGTACTGCACACATATACTGCATGTACATTTTGTGTACACACTATTGCACTATAAGCAAAAAATATGACATATGCAAATTTAGGCATACAATATTGCACAATAAAAAAAAGCATGCTACATACACATTTGGGTACACAATAATTGATTACGTGAACAACTTCGAAAGTTGCAGCCACTACACTGATTTGTAAAGCAAAGCTTTCTGCCTCTACCAGCCAATGATTGCTTTGTGGCGTGCAGGACAAATAACTCCGAGCCCGGATGGAGAGGGAAGGGTGGTTATCACTCCCGGAGCACAGTGTAGATGGCGCGGCGATAAGACGTTCCCCGCACGCGGGTGCCTGCTCGCACAGGTGGCGCGTCATCGGGACGGCTTTGTCGCAAGCGTTAGCGATGGTTGCTTTTGGCCTGTTCTTGCGTGCTTCACGTTCATTGCGCCCTTCCTTCGCATGGCTTGATTAACATTTTCAACAGCACCCCCTGGGTAAACCGGACCCGACAGAATGAAGTGGTCGTACGGCAAAGATACGTTAAAGGGACCCAGAAAATCCTTTTGCAAAAGTTACAAAAGGCCTTTATGGTCGCGTAGTACCAATATAGCGATGCAATGCCGTTGGAATTATGGATCTACATTCACAATTAGCTGCGCCAGAAGCAATTAAGTGCACCTCTCCCCCCTTCCCGATCGATTACTCCTCCCTCTCTGCTTCTTTCAAAGCAGCTGGAAAGACTGGGAATAGCCATGTGACATCGCGACTCTCGACTTTCGTTCTCTACTGGCTACATTCCTGCGCCTAGGCACGCGTCAATCGCTGCAGAGCCGCCTTTGCCTCGGGATCGCGCAGGAAGGAGGAAGAGCAACCAGAAGCCTATGGCAGTGACGTTGCCGCCGACCGACGATCGGCCGATTAGGTGGGCACCTCGCCGTTGCGTCAGCCGCGATCGACGTTGCGTCAGCCGCGGTCGGCGTTGCGTCAGCCGCGGTCGGCTCGCTGCGGCGGCGTGCTCATCGGCTGAGAAAGTCGATCTTCAAAAATTGTTTACAAATTATTCGTACAACGTGTGGGGCTCACACTTGGGTCAAAAATCCCCCGCTATGTGTTCTACCACCTGAATACATTTGATTGCCACCTTCACAAAGCTTTTCTGGGTCCCTTTAAGTATTGATATGCAGGGCGGGAAAACAAGATGTAGATTACACATGCAGACATCTGGCCGATAGAGAAACGCTACCTTCTGCGCTCTGCGTGCCCCGAATGTGACTCCGTGTTCTAAATTGGTGAATACCAGATCGGTTGTGTTCCTACAAGTATTACTAAAGGCGAAACGACTAACTGGATTTGATAAGTAGCGACTGTAAACTTGTCTTAGCTTTATCGAAATCCTGCAATTAAAGAATTATCACATGTTTAAATCGGTATAAATTGGAATCACAAAGCTCACATGCTGAATTGTTTCGGTGTCTGCGCTTGTGTCGCGCGGTGGTGTGGCCCCTACTAGCCCATCAGAATGGCTAAGTTCCACTGTCTCACCCTTAGAAAGACGCTCCTTTCCGTTTTCTTTCTGCCGACGCACGGCCGGGCTACTGCGGCGGCGTACACCGCTCTAGCCCGGCCGTGGCCGACACTGCTGCGTTCGGTACGGCGCCCCGCAATTTTGAAGTAACGGCTTGCCGAATCTGTGGTTTCGCTCTTTGTAAAGAGGCACGTGTGGGAATTCTAGTGACGTTGCATGGGCAATTGCTTTGGGTGTCGTTTAAAGCTTTGCTTTCCAGCCACCCTCACAGCGTGCACTGGAGCCATTTTTTCTCCCGCACGCCTCGGTGGGAGAAGAAAACAACTTGCAAGTTCCGCTCAATGTATTCTTATTTCTTGGGCACGCAATGAGGCAGGAATGTTCCTTAGACGTTCAAAAATTTGTTTCAGTTCAGAGACACGGTATCAAGAACATATCATTTAAAAAAGCATGCACAGATACGCTTCAAGCCTGCCAATGGGCCAGTTTACGCCAACTGTGAAAGTAAGCGTTGATTAGACAATTCACCCGCATACACTTCCGAGAAACCACGTTCACACCAACAATATCCAGTGAGAAAAAAGTGTTGCAACACAATACCCACACCATTGACCCCTCATTGCTGGATTCTATCGACGTACAAAAATAATGCCCAACCACGTCGCATTTTCGTATAACACAGATCGAACGTACCAGTCTGTTTCTTAATGGCTCGAGAAGTCTGCTACAGGGGGAAGGGGGAGAAGACGCGCAGAATAAAAAGCGTTCTTCTATTGTAAAGGCGTATCTACCGAGCTCATTACTCGCAGATATCGGCTTGGTTGTCACCAGCCAACCTCTAGCTCGTGTCTGGGCAGCGCGTCTTATCTCATCCTGTCCGACACGGCACAACGGTTCTAACATTAAGAGAGTTTTGGCTGCCTGTTTTCGACGGTCCGCTCCGGTACCGGCGACGCGCTCAGCGAAACCGGAGCCAATGCCGTTCGCGGCGAGGCGCGCCACGCATGCGCAATGGCGCTCCTGCTTGCTATCGGAGCGGAGCGGAGCGTGATAAACGGAAAACTCGCTTTTAAAAACTCCCACCTCCCCTCGTGGGAACCCCTGTGTAGATGCGACGCATAGGCAGAGCGGCGAAGTAGCGCGCATAACGTTGAGGGGACTGCGTAAGCCGGTCCCAGTCGATGACGACGTTGGCGTACTTGTAAAGCGGCGTGGGCTCTAGGTGTTTAAGCCAAGCGTGGATGTTGCTTCGCCGGAGAACGGCACACCGGTTATATGCGCAGCGCGCCCGAAGGAGAGGAAAGCGCGGAAGACAGAGTACTGCACATGCGCTGGCCCCAGCGCGTCTGCCGCGGCTATGACACAACGTGCCGCGGCTATGACGCAACACAATCCAACAAAATCCACTCTAATCCAATCCAATCCGAATCCAATCCAATCTAAGCCAAGCCAATCTAATCTAAGCCAACCCAATCGAATCCAATCCAATGCCCCTCGCGAGAGAGTGTTTGCTATCGGAGAGGAGAGGGGGTGAGCGGCGGAGAGCGCAGCTGGCGCGGCGAAGAGAATGGGGGAGGGGCGGACAACGCCGACGACGCCGAAGGGACAAAGCGAGTGAATCAGATGCTCTGCATCTAAAACTGCGGAACCGTAAACCCACTCGCGATAAAATGACAAGGCGCGGGCTCGCAGGTTAGCTTGAACAACAAAGCCGGCAATGCTACTTTTTTCTTTTTTTATTGAGTGAAACGATTGCAATTGCGGCTGCAGACAACGCATGGATTTCGGGTTGGTCTTCCACTGCCCCCTGTGCATACCGACTGGCATTGAACACCGCGCTATTGAGTCAGCTTATTCGGAGCACTGAATCAACGCTTGGCAGCAGTTTCGCTACCAATCACCGTGGTAGTTGTACGCAGTGAACGGCAAGGAGCGCGTACAGTTGAGCTTGCCTGCTTTGTGAGCGGGTGCATGACACAAGGTGCCGCGGAAAACTCGCTTTAGACTTTGGACTCACTTTGGACTGGTTGAGGAGAGTCACCGAAGCATCCAATCATCCTCGACTTGGGGCCCTGGCCAAGCCTCAATGATGCTGCAGTACACAAAAATATATTGATAAGAAACGGGAATAGACGTTTAAGCTTTATAAGGCAATCATTAAACGACAATGTCGCCACACATTTACCTTACGAGCAAGAGTGTGCGCGCCGAAGGCGCGTTCACTTGACAAAACTTCGGGCAGATGCAATACCTGGGATATTTACAAATTAGTTTCGACTCCAAGACAACTGACATGTCTCATTAACTTCACGTTACATGCTCGAAGTATTTTGAAACAGAAGACTGCGGCCGGTCGGGGTTTTTTTTTAATTCACTATAAACTGTACAAAGCTAATTTGCTTACCTGTCAGCTTTGGGTAAGAAGACTTGGCCCAACTGTTTCGCCCTGAGTTGCTGCACCACAGAGCTGCGCAGGAATGGTGACACTCCTTCCTCCGAGGCTCCACGTTCAGAATGCATTCGAATATTTTATAATGCAGCAAACGTTCAGCCAGCGGAGACGTTTAGGGAACCCGTGCTGCCTTCGCACGCCGGCTTTCTCGCGCACGCACCGAACTCTCCCACCGGCACCCCGAGGGAACGAAAAAGAATTGGCCGCGTAACTCCTCCTTTCGTTGCAAATGTCGACAAAAGACGATAGTCATTGTTTATGTTTACCAGGTAAATGCCTCTCTTCGCCCACCCCCGTCTTGTTGTTCCTCTTGCGTCGCACTCCTCTCAAGGTAAACGCGCTAAACTTTCGCTCAAGTCAATTTAATTTTACCGCGTTCCCCTGCTCCACGCCGGGTGCCTCAATGCCAGGCGGAGACGCGCGTGAATCGAGGCGCCCTACTCCAACGTTTATAGAACCGTGTTGCCCTAGTCCACGTGCGTTCCAAGCAGAACGTGGAACCTATCTAGTGGAACCTTTCGTATCTATTGCCGCTTAATTTCTCAAAATGCTACCAGAAGCTATAGTGGCGCGGGCGACAGCAGGCGACAATTGTACTTTTTTACTGCAGTGAATGTGGTATTTTATTTGACAGAAATCAAGCATTCATGAATTTTTTTTATGAAGGAACACTGTAAATATCCTTCGTGTATTAACTTTGTCTCATATTTAAGTAATGTCTTGATCTTGTTCAACAGTGTTGACGAGAATGAGCATATGAACCGGACATAGGCGTTTAAATTTGGCTATGAGTATTTAAGACTATGCGCAGATTCCGTTTCACTTTGGCCTAATGGCTGAATGGAGTCAGAGACAGAGAGACAGAGAGACCAAAATTCCCGGGTTTAAGAAGCCCAATGAAGACTATCGTGATTAAAAAATTGATGCTGCTGAGCTGTTGTGCATGCGTCAGGAGATGCAGAAGCATGGACGATGTGGAAGGAAAGAAACGCTGAGAGAAAGAAAAGCAGTGGCACACAGCAGCACGCTGCTTCTAGTATCGCCCCAGTTTTCTAAACCGAAACTATCCAAAGACGCCGAGCAGTGGGGTCTGAATTGCGACGCTACAGCAGAAAATGACATGTTATGAATCAGGGTATGATTCGCGAAAATTGGAACATGTGGAGGGAGTGTCGGATATGGCAGAGAAAGAACACGGCAGGAGTAAGGGGGTATTTAGGTGCAAGCGTCGAAGAATGCGTTGTTGCTGGGGGTTAAATTTTTCTGGAACAGGAAACGTAAGAACAGTTTTCTTGATGTTCTTATAGTGAACCTTTATTTCTTGTTTCTAGTGCAGAGTAGTGCGCCACGTGGGTGGATCAGGTCAGGGAACTCCAGGCACCCAGCAGCACGAGTTTGCGGGCGAGGCTATGCACCACCTCGTTGCCTGAGATACTAGCGTGACTAGAAATCCACACCAGGGTGACTGCGAGGCCTTGTTTTGTAAAACCTTGGTGTGGATCATTCCGTAGTTCTTGGAAAGACGCACCCACGTCAATGGCGCAGATTGCCTGAATTCAATCACTGTATACGGTCAATTCTGCGGGGGTGCTAACAAGAGGTCCTGAATACTGGTGATTATTGGGAGGGTCCCTAGAGTTGCAGGAGGAGAAACATTAGGGAAAGAACCAAGGGTGTGCGTGACTATCCTGTGGTCACGTGTGATTGAATAATCAGTTGCTCGGACGTGCGCCCAAGATTGATCCGTGTGAACGCTCGTAGAATCAATAGTGCCACAAAGCCAAAGACGACGCAGTTGCCTTGAAGGTGTTGGATATCATGGGGTCTATCGGGGCAACCTAGCCTGTACTCTGGCGTCGGCCACCACGCTAGCTCCCGGCATCTCAACCACGCGGGTTCCCAAGCCTACGGCAGCCAAGCGAGGTTCGCCGATACGCGAACACAATAGACAGTAGTGCCGAAGCACAGCCGTTTATTAGGGCACTCCCAAAGCATGCGATATGGCTCGACGGCGTTCAGGAATCACACCGTCCGTGTCGTGACCGTGAACTGGAGGCAGGCACTCATGGCGCGCGACAAACAACAGCTCCCACTAGTGCCCCCAAATCAGCTACGCTTAAGAGTAACTACACTGATGCACGGCGGCAGTCATTTTGGTGTCTGGCTCCAGGGTGGCCAGCTCTATGCGCCCTACTGCGGCTGGCATTGACGGGAGGAATTGGTCTGGGAGCCGCTGGGCAACCATGTCAGCCGTGTTTACTTTTCGACAATTTAGAGACAGCGCGCCGTTGCGATAGGGTCAGCCTCGGTTACGCTAGCGTAGCTTGTTTAGTGGTTCTAGGACACGCTATAGCCATTAAGCTAGTCTATTTAAGTGGTTGTAGGTTACTCTAGGCCACTGCCATTCTTTCCCAGCGGGAAGCGATGCAGGTGTTTTCCACCTTCCTGCCGGTTGAAACAGCCCAGTACAGAGCAGCACGGAATCGCTGCTCTGTCTGGGGTATTAAAAATTCACTTTCAACGTGTCATACAGCCGCACTGCGCTCCAAAAATCACGACTTATCGAACAGCCCGTGCGCGGCAACACAGAGGCACCAAAATGTCAGGGCGCATGGGTCTTCCCAGGGTAAACAAATGTCTGGTGAAGTGGTTCGACTAATGACCGTTGTCGGCGGCATACAACAATGACAGAAAAGAGTGCCGATACATATGTCCACTGTCACCCACCGTGCTGCTCCGCCGATTTCACCCCAACCAGGCCTCCGGCAAGACTTTCTCTCTCTCTCTCTCTCTCTCTCTCTCTCTCTCCGTCTTCCGCACGCACACGCTCGCGCCTCCCGCGCCTATCCCCGCACGGACCGGTGGTGCCATCTCTCGAGGGACGCTGACGAACCAGTGGAGCGCCGGACCGGTTTCATCGCAAAGCATCTCTCCCGAAGCGCGCGCCGGCTCGGGATCGCGGGCCGCGATCCTGTACGATTACCACAAAGGAAAACACGTTTTGTAGCGTAAGCCGCACTGGCCGAGGTTAAGCAGTTTCGCTTGGATCTTCAAGGGCCGTTCTGCGCAAGTGCGAAGAGCATTGGGTTGGGTTGGATTGGCTTGGCTTGGATTGAAGTAACTTAGATTATGTTGGATTGAAATTCAATCCAATCGGAGTAGGGGTGTGTAGAGAATTGGGTTTTCACATTCGCCGGTCTGCGCATTCCAGATGAGTGACGTCATAGCCGCGGCAGACGCACTTACGCCGGCGCGTGCCTAGCTGTGTGCCTCCGTTGGCGCAGTGGGCAAGTCTGACGCTGCGCCGGAGCCGCTTGATAGCCGTTTCGTGTGGCTAATAAGTGCCGTGCTGCGCATGCACGAGGAACAGTGACTAGACTGGATTGAAAATCATTTTAGCCGCAGCAAGCAAGATAATCAGCTAATACTATACAACCAGGAAACAAGAATAACCAGCTGAACCCTAGCTCACGTTGCGTATATGCTGGCATAGCCGAGCTAAGCCAAAGCTAAAATTTTATTGGAGCGAACTTTAGCTCCCCTAACAACTCAAAGAATACACAGGCGGAGAAGCAGCAGTCAACAAAGGGACGTGTACTGGCGAGCGCCGGCGAGTAGATTACAGCGCGGTCTGCTCTGCAGGCTTTTATCTTTAGGCGCGCGTGTTTCTCTAACCGTCGATTTACATCCAGAACATTGTAGATCAAAGAAGAATAATCGAGGCCAGTGATGTAAGACTGAAGCGCTGTGCCTATCTGAATGAGATAACCCGTGTTCCATAAAAATAAAGTATGGAACATGCGCTTCGCTTGGGACACTGATAACACAGCCGGGCGCAGCGGGGCAGTAAAAACAAACCATAAATAAACACACCCAATGAATGCTTGGTGGCATTACCGCCGCCCCCCCCCCTTCCGCCCCTGTAAGAGTGCATCGGTCCGACGCAAAAATAAAAGGACAGTCCGAACAAACAACAACAAAAAAGTCCGCCATACTGCGCAGTAAGGATTGCGGCGAAACCCGTGGACGACCTCGGGCCGCGTGCGTTGTCGTTCTGTGCCGGAATGACCATCGGGGACCACCCCGTAGGTAAGTTGGGCAACACGTCGTAGAATCCAGTAGGGTCCGAAATTCCGTCGCAGAAGCTTCTCACTGAGTCCGCGTTGTCGGATGGGGGTCCAAACCCACACACGATCCCCAGGTTGGTACTCGCGTCTCGTCGTCGGAGATTGTAGCGTCCAGCATCCAACAGCACCTGTTCCGTTACACGAACTCGAGCGAGCTGGCAGGCCTCCTCCGCACGTTGAAGGTATAATTGGATATCGGCGTTGAGGTCGTCGTCTTGTACGTGCGGAAGCATGGCGTCAAGCATCGTAGTCGGCCGTCTTCCGTAGACGAGCTCGAACAGTGTCATTTGCGTAGTTTCCTGGGTCGCTGTGTTGTACGCAAACGTGAAATATGGGTGGACTTCGTCCCAAGTCTGATGTTCAACGTCGACGTACATAGACAGCATATCCATGATCATCTTTTTCAAACTTTCCGTAAGTCCCTTCGTTTGGGGGTGGTACGCCGCCGTTCTTCGGGGATGTGTGTTGCTGTAGCGTAAGATTCCTTGCATAAGGTCCGCAGTGAAGGCTGTTCCGCGGTCCGTGATTAGGGCTCCAGGGGCTCCATGTCGCAGAACAACTTGGCTTATGAAGAACTTCGCGACTTCTTGTGCAGTCGCCTCGGAAGAGCGGCCGTATTTGCAGTAGCGCGTCATGTAGTCTGTCGCTATGACAATACACTTGTTCTTGGATCGTGACGTAGGGACAGGACCCAGAAGGTACATTCCAATCTGTTGGAAGGGCCTTGATGGGACGGCCATTGGCTGCAGGGGTCCGGCGGGTCTCATCGGCGCCATTTTTCGTCGCCGGCAGTCTGCAGCTCCGGACGTAGTGGGTGACGTCAGAGGTAAGGCGCGGCCAGTAGTACCTTGCTTTGATTTTTCCAATAGTGCGAGCGGTGCCGACATGTCATGAAGGCGGGCCGTCGCGGCACGCTTCCAAAATTTCGTCATGAGATCCGCGGGGATGTCAAAAAAATAATTTTTTTCTCGTTCCGGAGCTGACATTTTTCTTCACGAGGACGGCGTTTATCGGGCTAAATGCTGGGAAGTTACGTTTGAACGCTCTAAGCGCTGGACGCATGTACAATTGGTACACGCGATTCACATGCGACTGATCGTTACGACTGTCGCCACGACTAGTCGTACGCGTGAATTGAAGATACATGGCCCCATGCACGCATGCGATGCGTCGTCGGCGTCGCTCCGCCCCCTGTCTTTGCTCCATAGTCAACTACGACGATCGCTGAGCTGAATTTTAGATTCTGCGCGTTTATACACAAGCAATGGATAAAGCAGGCAATCGTGAAGCGTTTTCTGCCTCTGGAAACAGTTCGCGCACACGCCGGCCGCGCCTGCCAGGGCGGCACACTCAGTGCCTCGAAACGGCGCAGACCACGATAGCAACCGCGCATGTCGCTGCTATTCTGAATCAACCTGATTGCTAAAAAGAAGTTCCACATGCGAGAAAGTAGGTCCTAGTGTGGTGAAAAATTGTGCTAGGGATTCTTGTCAGGGCTTATTTTAAAAGCAGCGATAAGATATCTGCCGCGATGCAAGCCTACTCTGACCGGTCGACGCGGCGCGGGGTGCGCCGAGGGGCCGAGAGATGGCGGTACCTGCGGGGAAGCATCGAAACAGGCTACGCAGATGTCTTGGTCACCGATCGCTCATACGGCAGTTATAGCTTAAATAAAGTTCCACGTGAGAGATAGGGGATGGTAGTGTGGTGAAAAGTTGTGTTATGTCATTCGCAGTTACACAGCGGCGATGAAATATCCGCCAGGATGCTAAGCCTAAAGTTCTCAACACCAGTGCCAACCCGAGCAAAGAAGGCTATGACACGAGCAACACAAGCCGGTTGCAGGCCGTTGGGGCTCTGCGGGCTCTCATTGGCTGTGGCCTCTCGACGATTGCAACGATGGCACGACTGCATCTGGCTTGCCAGTCGCACGTCTTAAGCCTCCTCCGGCCAGCGAACGACGCCAAAACGGGTCCTAACGATTAATCGTAACGATCAGACACATGCGAATCGCGTGCACCAGTCGAACACGTGTCCTGCGCTTTAAGCGCTGGACGCATGTACGATTGCTACACGCGATTCGCTTGCGACTGATCGTTACGACTGTCGCCACGACTAGTCGTACGCGTGAATTTGAGACACATGGCCCGATGCGCGCATACGACGCGTCGTCGGCGTCGCTCCGCCACTGCTTTTGCTCCATGGTAAACTACGACGATCGCTGAGCTGAATTTGTAGATACCGCGCGTTTGTTCGCAAGAAATATATAAAGCCGGTAATCGTGAAGCGTTTTCTGCCTTTGGAAACAGTCCGCGCACACGCTGGCCGCGCCCGCCAGCTCGGCACACTCAGCGGCTCGAACCGGCGCAGACCACGGTAGCAACCGCTTGTCGCTGCTCTTCTGAATCAATCTGATCGTTAAAATGAAGTTTCCCATGCGAGCAAGTAGGTGTTGGTGAGGTGAAAAATTATGCTAGGGATTTTTGCCAGGGCTTATTTCAAAAGTGGTGATCAGATATCTGACGCGATGCAAGCCTACGCTGACCGGTCGCCGCGGCGCGCGGTGCGCCGTCCGGCCGAGAGATGGCAATACCTGCGCGGAAGCATCGAAACAGGCTACGAAGATGTCCTGGTCACCGATCGCTCAAACGGCCGTTATAGCTTAAATAAAGTTCCGCATGCCAGAAAGGGGATGACAGTATGGTGAAATGTTGTGTTAAGGATTGTCATTCGCAGCTGCACAGATAAAGGCGATCAAATATTCGCCACGATGCTAAGCCTAAAGTTCCCATTACCCGATCCGGCTCGAGCACCCGAGCAACGCAAGCCGGTTGTGGGCTCAGCGGGCTCTCAGTGGTTGTTGCCTCACGACGATCTCAACGATGGCACTACTGCATCTGGCTTGCCAGTCGCACGTCGTGAGCCCCCTCCGACCAGCGAAGGACGCCAAAACAGGCCCTAACGATCATCGCGTGCACCAGTCGTACATGTGTCCGGCGCTTTAGGCACGGCGACGTTGCGTCCTTGGAGATTATGATTATGAAAGCCTAAGTCGGGGTTGGCACGCTGCTGGGCGGCGAGATCGCTCTCCGTCACTACTCTGAAGAACGCGCTGCCTTCATCGTAATCTTGTGGTGGTAGTTCGATGGAGCGCGGGATAGGCAATCGGCGTCGGCGTGTTCCTGCCGGATTTATAGACGATTGTAACGTCGTACTCAGGGAGGCGCAAGCTCCACTGCAGAAGCCCGCCAGACGGGCCTTCAAATTAACGTGCCAACACAGCGCATGGTTGTCTGTCACAACCTTGAAGGGTCTACCATACACGTATTGGCGAAATTTTGAAATGGCTCACATAATTGAGGGGCACTCTTTCAAGGAGGCTGAGTGGTTTTTAGGGGCGAAGCTCCTTAAGGCGTGGGTCTGTCCATCCTCGACGTATGTATGTAGCCACCTCTAGTTTAGTTCTTGGATTGTTTACTAGATGGCGGGGAGCGTTGTAATAAAATCCGTTCGCTGTTGGCGCGCGCTCGGAGTCGCCCGATGGATAAGGGTGCAGATGTGCGAGCCCGCGAGGCAGAAGCGCTCCGTGAAGCTGCGCGACGCCGCCGCCAAGATCCTGCCGTACGAGAGCGGGAGGCCGAAGCGTCTCGTCTGGTTGCGCGACGACGCCGCCAAGATCCCAGCGTTCGAGAACGAGAGGCCCAAGCGTCACGGCAACGGCGCGAGGACCCTGCCGTACGCGAAGCGGCAAGGCTGCGGCGCGAAGAGGATCTCCAAAACGTCAGAGAACGGGAAGCGGCGAGAAAGCGCGCGTATCGGCAGGCAGAACCCGATGCAGTGAGAGCTCGTGAGGCGTCTGCAAAACGCATCAGGCAAGCTCAGCCCCAAGGTGCCGACGCTCGGTTTAAGCGAGACTTTCTAGACGTTACGTTCGGACACAGATGTAGTGGGCGAACTTTCACTGAAGAGTCACGGTTTTACCGATGATTTCCCCTCAGGAGCTTCGCCCATTCATCATCATTCACCCCGTGGATATGCTGTGAATTTTTCCCCTCCTTTCACATACAACGAATGGCAAAGGCGATTATTTTTCGCAACCGCTTTGCTTTCGGACTAGGTCGGCACCCAACCCTACAATACTGGCGTCCGTGTGCATTTCCGTTTCGGCGTTTGCGTAGCAATAGGCGAGCATGGGCGGATTTTGCAGTCGTTGTTGTAGCACGCAGAATGCTTTTTTTGGACATTTTCCCAGCTGAAAGGGGTGCTGTCTTTTGTTAAAAGCGTCAGTGGCTCTGCAATGCGTGCGAAATTTGCGACGAAGTGCTGGTAGTATGCGCGCAGTCCGAGAAATCTTCGCACGCCCTTTTGCGTTTCGGTCTTGGGAAGTTCGCTATGGGTAAAGTCTTCGCTAGGTCAGGCAGGACTCCCGCGGCGTTGACTACGTGGCCGAAAAACTTGATTGCCTCGTATGAAAAGCGGCACTTTTCAGGCTTCAGCGTTTACCCCGACGCGCTGATAGCCTCGAGTACAGACTCCAATCCTGCAAGGTGTTCGTCGAAATTTCGGGTGAATACCACAACGTAGTCGAGGTATACGAGACAGGTGTTCCACTTCAGGCCAGCTAGCACAGTGTTCATGACTCTTTGAAAGGTTGCTAATGCTGTACACAGCCCGAACGGCATCACCTTGAACTCGTAAAGTCCGTCCGGGGTTATGAATGCAGTCTTCTCTTGGTCCCTCTCGTCCACTTCTATTTGCCTGTCGCCTGCGTTTAGATCTATCGATGAGAAGTACTTCGCGTGGCGGAGGTGGTCGAGAGCGCCGTCGATTCGGGATAGGGGGTACACGTCCCTTTGGGTCATTTTGTTCAGTCGGCGGTAGTCAACGCACAACCTTAATGTGCCGTCTTTTTTCTTCACCAGTACGACCGGCGCAGCCCAGGGGCTTTTCGATGGCTGTATAATGTCGTCTCTGAGCATGTATTCCACTTGTGTCCGGATGGCTACCCGCTTGTGCGAAGACACGCGGTACGGTGACTGTCGGGTAGGTTGGGCTCCATCTTCGGTTATTATTCGATGCTTCGCTAGCGGTGTCTAACGCAATTCTGAGTTCGACGAAAAACACTCGCTGTAGCGACGCAGCAAAGAAATAATTTGTTCCGTTTTTCTTGGGGTAGCGCCGGGTTCATGTCGAAGGGATGCGGAAACTTGAAGGTATCTCCGGATGCGCGTTGAAAGTCTGCGATCGCGATCATGTCACTTGCTTCTTGCGTTTCTTTTAGGAACGCAATCGCAGCTCCGTTGTTTAAATGCTGGTACTCCTCGGTGAAATTAGTGACCACAACGTGGGATTGGCGCTGCTTAAAGTGCGCAACGCCTCTTGCGATGGAGACACCGTGGTCGAGAAGAAACTTTTGGTCACTCTCTTCGGTAGCGTCGACGTCAGGAGCACGGGTCAGGAGCAGCATCTTCACAGTAGACCGTGACACCAGCAAGCGAAGCACCAGTCAACAAAGTGACGTGTGCATGCGAGCGTCGGCGAGTCCGATACCCCGGCGTCTGCTCGGGAGGCTTTTATCTTTCGGCGGGAATGTTTCTCGAACCGTCGATTTACATCCAGAACATTATAGATCAAAGAAGATTATTCCAGGGCCAGTCACGTAAGGGTGACCCGCTCTCCTTATCTGAATGGGATAACCCGTGCGGCATAAAAAAGTGTGGAACATGCGCTTCGCTTGGGACACAGATAACACAGCCGGGCGGAGCGGGGCAGTCAAAACAAACCATAAATAAACACACCCCAATGCATGGTTCGCGATAAAAGGATCAAACTGACTGGCAACGCCAGGCGGGTTCATTCGCTCACCGATACACACTGCACACGCCAGTCGTGCTGCCGGCAGGTTTTAACCTGCCATGGCATCTCATGACTCGATGCGACCTCTCTGCTGTCCTTTGGGCTTAAATGGTTTAGGTGGGTGTCTTTCACAGATAGTCAGATGCGTGCAATGCGAGATTGAAGCCGATGACTTCAGGTTTGTGCCTTAGATTTAAACTCTAGTCCTTTCAAATTTATTTGAGTTAACTGACTACCTAGTGAGCTCGATCGCAACTTTTGAGCAAACGTGTTTGTTTTGTTTCGTGCAATCGTTATATTGAGCCCAGCTTCGCTGGTGCAATCGCTGGTGACATTAGCGCCATCCCGTGAGAGAGTGGAAGTGCATTACTTGTTGTGTTTGTGTTGTTTGATTATCACTTCGATATTATTCGAAGACACCCTAAATATTTGTTCATTACTCGTAACGTATTCCTTTCGAACCTGTCTCGCTTTTCCAAGAGTGGCCAGGACAGCGCACAGCGCGGATTGACGTTCTACCGGAGTTGCGACGCCGTGCTCCAAGGAAGCCGCATCGAACTCACTGGCGTGAAGGCGGCCCTGAAAGAAGCAGGGATAACATGGCCGTTTCGTCCAACCGAAGTCAACATACCACACGTCATCCTGGCCACCTCACTCCGGTTGGGCTGGGACGTCATGTTTCGCGTCATACCGCTGTGGCAGTCTCGTCGAGAGGAAATGTCTGGGACGCTTCTCCTAAACAAAGGCCGGACCATAATAGAGATCATCAACAAGACATCCCTTACTAAGACCAAGGTAGATCGAAGAGCCTATTTCGACGTACTCCGCGGGCAGCTGCAACAACCTCACAAGGAGGGCGCAATCTACCCTGACGAGGTGTCCTTTGAAGAAGTGAATGCGGTAGAGAAGGAAGCGGAGGAGCCGCTCCGAAGGGGATACTATAAACCCGAGGTTATCCCTCCTGTGGCCGTACCGGGTATGATGGAAGATCCTTCAATCGGTCTCTCTCGTGCCGGATGGGTAAAGACGCTTTCCAAGTTCAACCTCACAGAAAGCCTACCACCTGCCGGGCTTGAATTCGGCACGGCAAATGTGGATTACGTCAATCAATTCCTGAATATCTGGAAAACCCTAGGAAATGACAAGATGCATCTCTTCGTTTCCTGGTGTACAGTGCAGGTGAGGGATTTCCCTAGTTTTGTTTAGTGATCTCAAATGTTCGTGGCATTAACGGTGCCAATTCGTCGTGAAGGCGTTACTTCAACTGGTTGGCGCGAAATCGTGCAGCCGAGTGGGCCACATTAGCCGAATACGAAGGCTACCTGACTTTCCCCGCAGGTACTGGAGCAGGCGCGAACACCTATGGCACACAAAAAACGTAATCCGAAAAAATGGCGAGGTATCTGCGTGTTTCGCTGAAGATATCCTTGAAAGTAGATGGTCTTCTCCCACGTAGCTGCCCCTCCTGTCTCCCCGTCCAGCTAGCATGCTACTCGCCTCCCATCTTGCTCTTCGTATGACTAGCGCTGTGGAACTTTGCTTAATTCAATTTATTTTTCCCTCGTTCTAGAGGCCCGCGCACAAGCTGTCGGGATCATTTATTACTGTTGGGCTGACGCTTGAACTCCAGAAGGGGAATCAATCCCGCGGACGCTGAGTGACAGCGAATAGGCCTAACCACCACTCTATTCAGACACAATGTAGGACACGCCATTCCAGGTACCATGATTAGACATGAGAGAATCGGTGTCAGGAGGACAAAGCGCATGCACCGGGGCCATTACTTGCGTTCTTTAAATTTCTCTTGGCTGCGACTCGTGTCAACGTCAGGATTAAGTGAGTTGGTACATTGCACAATGGCAAATGAATTGCTTTTGCACCCAATGGTTTATACATCCCTTCTAAAGCGGGAAACAGCGTGTCTCAACGGGCCATGTGCTATTTGTGTGGTTGTGAGGCCTCATTTGAATCACAACTTCGCCATTCACAAGGACAGATTCGTGCGCTAGTTGGTTTCGCATTATTGACAAATTCAGAGCACCTGCAGCCTAGGAGAAGAAAGAGAAGAGACACCACGGAGCACTTCTTTCGACTACTTTTATTTGGAAGACATATCTATACCCACGCTTATCACATTGCTGTTACTAATGTCGATGTGTTGCAGCCATAAGAAGAAATGCCGACTCCCTATCTGTTATTAACGACGGCCCGCTCACACCAGTCGACCCTGTTCTATTCAACTCCTAATTCATAATCTCTCGTACAGTCTCTCGATCTCCCTCGGGCAACTCATGAGCCGAACAGAGGCACGTAACCGCAGTCGTGGCAGTGAGAATATTAATGGCCTACCCGGTGATTGCTAACATTTTTCTGTGTTGTATTAGCTTGTCGTTAAGACATCGGGTGGTCTGCTTCATATATTTCTTCCCGTACGACAGCAGAACGTTTTGTACACCACCAGCAGACTTCATTCCACAAAAGGTGTCCGGTGCGGTTTTTCACATACTACGGGTCAGGGGTAGTCATTTTGCAGAATTGTTTAACTTTGTTAGGTTCAGAAAGAGTAGCTTTTAAGTTCATTCTACTGGCAGTCTTTTTTTAGATGGTGCGGTGTATTCTGCAAATATAGAATTACTGACGCTTTCCTGTGCATTTATTTACATGACACCATGTAATTTATGCCTTTGTCGTACAAGTTACGTGAATACATAAAAAAAGCACATTTTTGGGATACGCAACATATTTCTCAAAATAGGTATCCTCGTGGTCGGCGTGTCACACGCAGTCTTAGACGAACAAACGTGCGAAGTCGATTCCCTTTGGTTTCGAATTGCTCGTTGGTAGCGCATATATGTACTGTAAGTAGAAACAATAGACCGTTTATCAAGCTAGATAATGCAATACTGACACGTTGTGCTGGAAGCAAAATACTATTGAAGGGATACGCCCACGTGAACTGGACAATACAGGCGATCTACGGCCAGCCAGGAAAACTTTTTGTTCTTCGCCATCTCTGCTGACAGGGCTTTCAGCTTCACTGCACCCAGGTGTGCGCTCCTTACTATCCTGCCTGAATGAGCAGGAGCTTCGCGAGGTGTATCCTAGGATGTCAAGGCGCAAAAACGGCGTCCTGCTCTGTTTAACCAGTTGTACGAGACAAATTGCGAAAAAAAACTGCACTGTATCTCAGAAAACTAAACATTTATATCTGTGGATTGGATGTCTGAGTACGTAAAAGCTGCCGCAGCACTTTCTTGTGTGACAAAAAATGAAACTCGTTTCAGGTGGCCGCACTATTCGCACATCAGGAGTTGATTGCGAACTTCTACGGCGATATCAACGCGTCGAAAGCATTCCACGGCGCCTTCTGCTTCAGCCGCGCCTTTGCCGCCTCTGGGCCCCGTCTGTTTTCACAGTACAACCAGCTGTACCAGACTTCGTCGACGCTGGATCACGCACGCCGCATCGCTCGGTCCGTGCGAAGTGCCTTCCACAAGCGATTACTAACGTGGAGCGGATACAATAAAAGCATCACCGTCATCGCCGACTGGGATTCGCTCGACACCGTCTTTGAGCTCAGCCAAGGCAGTGAAAGGGCAACACGCGTAAAGCACGCAAGCCACGGTGAGCCTGACAGGGGCAACGGAGACCCGTACAAGATGTTCCCCGATTTGGACGAAAATTCTCTGCTTTCCAACTTCCGTAAGACGTCTTTGACTGAGGTCCTAAAAACAAGCGAATACGACGTGAGCTTCGACGTAGAAGTCACCGAAGTGATGGCGTCCTTATCCACGCACCTCTTCAGTGCAACATTCTACGAACACCTTGACTTCCAGCTCATGCCGTACGCCCTCGCCTACCCGCTCTACGACTTCGAGCTGGTGCCCGGCGTGAACTTCGGTGGTTTCGGAGCTGAAATTGCCAAACAGTTAGGCATACTCACGCTGAAAGCCTACCGCAGTTCGGGACCACTGCAGTCCGACGGAGCCATTAGGAACTGCTTCGGATCGAGCCCATTCGCTAAGAATGCCAACTGGTTTCTTTCCCTGGCTGAGGCTCTTGGCGTAGGCGCCTTGCTGGATGCCTACAAAGCAAGTGCAGTCCGCGGCCAACGGGACAAGCGGTTGCCGGGCCTTACGGGCTACAGCGGTACGCAGCTGTTGTTCATGGCACTGTGCCTTCGGAAGTGCCGCGGAAGCATCGCCGGCGAGACTCCGGCGTCCGTCTGCAACCTGCCGCTCATTTACCTTCGCGAATTTTCAGAAGCCTTTCACTGTGCGGACGGGACGCCCATGAACCCGGCAGAGAAATGCCAGCTTATTTGAACTAGACGTGGTCATTCTAAAGCAGTTTTTTTGTGACATATCGCTTGTTTTACACCCACCATTTCTTCGGATATTGCCAGTAGTTTTGCTACAATCACGTACTTTTACGTTCAGCGAGGACTGCTTTCAAGTCTGCTCTCTCGTAAACAATTGCCTTGAAAAGCTGCGCTCGGAAATTTTTCGGTGCTTTAAAATATGTTGGTCACACAGTGTTCGTATCACAATTGCCAAACGCCATAATAAGTGTGTCGATAAGTATGATTTTTATCTGTGTGATATTGTTTCAGAATGAGTTCTTCAAGTTTTGCTGCATCGGACGGGGTAACGTAATACGCAGGAGAAACTTTCTGGCCTTTTCTTAAGGTGTTTTTGCTGGTGTGTGTTTAATATCCAATGTTTGTTACCTGCAAGCCGTAGCATGTACCTGCTTCCGCGTGGTATTCTGGAATATGGTCACTGAACGCACTCTTAGCAGATGCAACACGGACATACTAGTTTCGTTTTTTTTGTGTGTGTGGGGGGGGGGGGGAGGGTGGGCGCACATAGTATTGAGGTATGAACGAAATGACCTACGGGATCACATCAGTATACGTTCCGCGTATCGTGCTGTGTTGTTTACTTACGACCTTTTAACTTTCACTGATTCATGCGAAGGCAGTTATACGTCGGTCGTGTTTCGCTTGCGTTACGTCGCGGTCCCTGCGTTGTGTATGAGTGAGGGCTTTAAGTTTACGTTTAATTTTCGCACAGACCGCAATGGCACCATTTTGTCAGGCCTGATTATGAGCTCTTGAATTGTATTGAATACTTATGCATGGCGTTCCAGCAAGTTCTCTCGTGCCCTGAAAAGGGAGTTTAAATTGAGCAAACAGAAAATCGGAATCTTCGTTGGTCTCGCGCAGGCTCGATCAGCAGCTCTGACAAACTGCTTTTTTTTCAGTAACAGCACTACTAAACAAAATCGGGCACACTTGTTTTAAGAATGAGAGCGCGATAAGCAGAACGAAGGTCAAAAAGAACGCTAGGGCAATCACTCTGTCGACTGTTTTTTTTACTAGAAAAAACTCCTTTCCAGCGGAAGTGGAATGTTCTGACGGCCATTACGGAATGCTCAACTCCTCCAGAAGTTAGAGCAATGACTAATGATGGTGGTCATATTCATGCGCCTCTATCTGGATGGCCAGATATTTTCGTGTTCGGTGCCTAAGTGCAGTTATCGCGCATATAGGTGACCGGTAAAAAGTGCAAAGGCTCATGGGTATATTGTCTGCTCCCGCGGAGCCCAGCCACTTCCGGTTGGGGAGCTCTCCTGGCCTCTCATAGGCCGGCGGCTCTCACGCTCGCGTGTGCTTGTTGTTTATCCCGTTTCCACCGGGAAAAAAAAACGCTCATGCATCACGCAATAAATGTATAACAACGATGAACCCTATTAGGGACATTTCTGAAAGGTAAACACTCTGTGACCAATAAACAACACGCGCACACGCGCGTTAAAGCCGCCGGCGTACGGAGACCTGGCGAGATCTCGAACAGGAACTGGCTGGAGCAGACGACGTACCCATGAGCCTTTGCGCTTTTTACCGGTCACCCATTGAGTAGAGAGAGGGGTTGGCGTTAAATGTGTTCTTTCCACCTCGTGGCGTAAACAGTATAGAGCTTGGACGAAGTGACAAAAAAACATCAAGGTGGTGCAATTCTGGCAGCTGGCTGGTGGAAATTGTAAAGCCGATGCTCTAGAAGTACAAAATCTGTTCGCGTGCAAGGACGGCAGCAGTGTTGGTATGACGCGCTAGATCATGTGCGTTCGGGCAAATCGGGTGCTTACAGCTTCGTAGTTTATCCAATGCCGGTGCCGATGCTGTTCTGGAGCTTAGGCCATCTCATTGTTGCAGCTAATCACGTGGTAGAATGTAAGTCATACCATTTATAGCATTGTTATGAATGGGCCGAGGAGCACGCAGGCACAGAGATTAACACTGGTTAACACGTCGAAGACTATATTTAAGAGGACTAAGGACAAGCACACGGACAGTAGACGCTGGGATGTTATAGACAGGACGGGCTTGGGTCACACGGACGCGCAGCCCGTAGTTAGAAGGTATACAAATAGTCTCATAGTTGGGAAGGTCCGAGAGCAATGCCCAATAGGCAAGTTAGCTCACACTCAGTGGCGACGCGTTTCTAACGGCTCGAACAACAGGCACGGCAGCACCCAACAGCCTGACCGAAACGTCAGCAGTCGGCACATCAGCGCCATGATGATGGCGCCCAGGCGCGCTCTCGAGCCTTTGCGGAGGGCAGCGACGGTTGTGCTCCAGGTGGCCCGTGGACCAAGCGTCCCACGGGTAGTTCCCAGGCAACCGCGCCCTGTTCCGCCGCTCGGCTTCCAGACGTTCGCGTACCAGCTTGCGCGATCACTTACGCGCGGCCCCTCTTCCTTGTCCTGTTCTCTGTCGTTCTGGCTGCCTCACTTGCGCGGCCAATCACTCACATTGCCATTCATCACATCACCCCCCACCTTAAGAAAGTTGTTATGGCAACAAACAACTATTCTACTATTTACAGCCATGGATAACGATCACATCGCACTCATGCACAGCATGCAGCCAGAAAGAGTCAGTTGCACGATGACTTGGCGCCGCTGTTTCATACGCTGAGGGGTACGGCAGCCGATGCAAGGTTCTTACTGAAACTGCGGAAGTGACTTGCTTGCTATGTACGAGCTCGTTGAGCGTGCATGCCGTGGCCACTTCCAAGGCGGTCATTCTCCGGCTGCAGATGGGGCATGAGTGCAAAAACCGCTTAACATCGTTTCGCACGTCCGGCCAGTAAAATTCCTCTAGAATTTTCTTAGCAGTCTTGCGAAAGCCCGCATGTCGAGGACTGACGCTGTGGTGTGCGGCTTGGAGAATTGACTCCCTAAAAATCTTCAGCACTACGACCTGCTTCACCGTCTCGCCATTCGCAAATTGGCACTCCCTGTATAAGAGGGCCTCGCGTTCGAAGAAGGTGTAGCGGTGCCCTCGTGCGGACCAAGACTTTTTGCCAACTTTTCGGTAACAAGACCTCAAAGTATGGTTCTTGCGCTGCTCTTGGGGTAGTCTACCTCGGCTGAACTGAATGCACGAGGGCGGTGGCACGTTGAAGCATGTGGTCTGCAGTGGTTCCGTTTTCACGGCTGCCCTCGGAGGCTCGTAGATGGCGCATGCGATCACTTTGTCTCCTGATCCGCTTCCACAATTGTCGGCACTGTGTCCTGGCCTGTTACACTTAGAGCAGTTTTCATGCTCCCTGATCACAGTGCGACAGTCTCGTGCGTGGTGTCCAGGACGATCGCATACAAAGCACTTCTGTGTTGCCTTTCCCGGTGTGTTGGCTCACCCCTTGACCGGTCTGGCGCGTCAGTTGGAGCGTTCCCCAAGTTCGCAAGGATTTGCGCCTCCAGGAAACGGTCCGTGACATCGGCCAGGACACTCAGGCTGGCACACTCGCGTTCCTTTAGGAAGACCATGAGCTTCGGGTGGCGGCAACAGTAGAACTGCTCCGAAATGACAAAAATCGTGGAGTCCTTCATACGTTTTGGGAATGTTGGCCATTTCCGCCCAGTGGTCGAAGTAGCTGGACAGCCTCGCCGCAAACTGCCTTCCCGTCTCACCGTCTTCTGCCCGAGCTTTCCGAAACTTCTCCTGGTACCCTTGTGCCGTGAATCTTAACCGCTGGAGTAACGCTTTCTTGACCTTGGTGTAGTCAAGAGACTCCTCTGCCGTCATGCGCCCAATCACGGTCAGCGCTTCCCCGGACAAGCACATACTGAGACCGACGGCCCATTTGTCCTGCGGTCACCCCTGCGCAGTCGCCAAGCGTTCGAAGCGCTGCAAGTAAGCGTGCAGGTCGTCGCGTCTTTCATCTAACAGGGGCAGGAGCTTTTGCGGATTCACAACGGGCACATTTGCGTTGGTTTCGTTCCCGGCAGAAAGCGCGTTCGTGCTTTGCGACCCTTCTTGAAGGCGAATCTTCAACTCCAGGATTCGCATCTCCCTCTCGGCAGCTTCCTTGGCCATCTGGGCAGCTTCCTTTGCTATCTCGGCAGCTTCTCGCCATCCCTCTCTTTCTCGTTCTGCAGCTCCACGGAGTGCCTCTGTTTCAGCTGCCCTCTCTGCACGCTTATCTGCCCGCCGGGTGTCGATCCACTGGCGAAGCTCCAGATCTGAGAGACCCAGCTGCGTCCCGCTCGCCATTAGCTTCTCCAGATCCATGGTGGAGTCTTCAATCACGTGCTTTCATAGCACTCAACTTCTTCCTGCAGATGTCGAGGGTGCGATCCTGGAATCTTCTCGTTAGGCATTGTCACGTCATTGAGACAGAACGTTCTAGTTCCTTTCGACGAAAATATTTCGCGCTGCAGCGCGTGCATTGTAAAAGGCACTTGCATTGTAAAAGGCTGCAGGGCACTGCGGAGGGATCCCGCATGGAGAGAAGCGCCGAGCACCGGTTTCTTTTTCCACCTTAACAGCGGCCGAAAAGTCGTCAGGTGTTCAGCCGGTACTGCGCGCGCGAATGCAGCGTCCGCGAACGGCAGCCCAGTTTGTACATCTTCCTGTCCACTTGTTGGGATGCTCAATAAACCCCTCTCTCTCTCTCTATATATATATATATATATATATATATATCATATATATATATAGCTCTCTCTCTCTCTCTCTCTCTCTCTCTCTGTATCTCCTCTTTCTTATTGAACGCAATAGATATACTTCGCAAAAGATTTCACTTGGTGTCCTTCTGCCAATAACCTGGACCTGCGCTTTAGCCCCGCGCACGGGACTGGCTCAAAACTGTGAAGGTGGATTTGTTTTTCAGCGAAAGTAGCAGAACAAACTCGTTGGCGCAAGGTGGCGCAAGGTCGTGCGCAAGGTCATGCCACCCCCTATGTGGGATTATCAGGCCAGCACAAAGGGTCCTGAAAAGTTAGGGCGAATGAGCTAAGTGCCTTTTGCGAAAAAGTGTCTTCATCGTCGTTGAGGCTGTAGCTGTAGTTGTCCGGTTAAGAAAATAGTCACCGCTCTAAAGAGTGAAAAAAAAACACGTTTGATGGGATGGCACTTCGGCCTGGGTTGCACTGGAGTATGCTTTCCGACTGCGCTGTAGCAGCACAAAAAGCTCCATTTGGTGGTCCGAGACAAGAGAGCAACAACGTGGCAGATGGGCGTGTGAGACAGGAGAGGAAGTTTCGTGGCAGGGGCGGCAGAGGACGATCAACTGCCGACAAAATTTGCAGTGATACAAGCAGACGCGCGGTCAATTTTTTTGTTGTATTTATTTTGTTGCTTTGCACTGCTTCAAAACGCTTCTCCTGAGGACGTTTATAGAGAACGTCCGGCTAAGTTTTAAACAGTTCCCGAAGATTTATTTGAGATCTAACTATCTCGCAGCGTTTGAAACGCTAAATCGATGCTTATTTTTGCGCCTATCCACCCAGCGGATGCGGTTCTACGAGAAACATCACGCGCTGTTCAACACCGCTTGGCGGAATTCAGGCTGAGTATATGTGAACATGTGAAAGTAGGTGCGAGGTCAGGCCGTTTTTTTATTTATTCGTTTCTATGCAACTAATAATATTCATGACAAGATTAAACAAACCCTTGAAGAAAAGTCTTGTGAATCCTCATTAAAGATGTTGTTATTCCCTACATAACTTTATCTTCTTGTAAGCTGTTGTGGATATCCGCAGAGACGCAGCCTTTCTTCCGTGGAAATGGACACGTACTGTTCGCCCATTCAATTGGAGAAAAAAATTGGCCACGTATCTGCTCCTTTCGTTGCAAATGTGATCAAACGACGTCTGCCAAGGTAATGCCCCCCTTTGCTTTCCCGCTCACCCTCTCATGCTGTTCCTCTACCATCGCGCTCATACTAAGGTAACACACTAAAGGTTTGCTCAAGGCGATTTGATTTTACCGCGTTCCACTGCTACAGGCTGTGTTCCTCGAGGTCAGCGCTGCAGTACGGCAGTGACGCGCCTGAATCGAAGCGGCCGACTTCAAGGTTTATAGAACCGCGTGGCCGTGCTCCACGTGCGTTCCAAGCAGAACGTGCAATTTAGCTAATGGAACAACCGATTTAGCCCTTGCCGATTCCCCCTTACGGGTGCGTGTCAAAATCTTTGAGGACATCATCATCATCACCTTTCGTTGCTGTTGTCGCGTGATTTTTCATATGCCGCCTTGAAGTGGCGCGGGCAACAGCAGGCGACGGTTTACTGTAGTAGATGTAGAATATAGTTTGCTATCATAAAACCAAGCATCCATGAATTTTAATAAAGGGACACTGTAAATATACCTTGTGTACTAATTTCTTGTCTTATATTTGCATAATGTCTTGTTGTTTTTCAACAAAGTTGACAAGTATGAACATATGAACCAGGCTTAGACGTTTACCTTTGGCTGTGAGTATATAAGACTATTGCGCAATATCTACTTTGCTTTGGCCGGGAGGCTGAATCCTGTTTATATGTTTCTGTAAGTGTCTGTAAGTGGCAACATTCGTGCTGTATTAGTTTTGTAGCAACAGACCGGCCGCGGTGGCTCAGTGGCTAAGGCGTTGCGCTGCTGAGCACGAGGGCGCGGGTTCGATTCCCGGCCGCGGCGGCCGCTTTTCTGATGGAGGCGAAAAGCAAAAACGCCCGTGTGTTCGAGATTTCGGCGCACGATAAGGATCCCCAGGTGGTCAAAATTAATCCGGAGCCCTCCACTACGGCGCGCCTCATCGCCTCCGTTGCGTTGGCGCATTAAACCCTGCAATCAATCAATCAGTTTTGTAGCAACAGGCGCTGCACTGGTTTAATTGCTTCTGGTTGTTACGTTGTATCATTGTCGAGACACCAATGTGCGCGTGCGCGTCCAACCACGCTCGCTAGTCTGTCTTTTCCTCCCCTTCAATCGGCAGCCAATAGTATCTGCGGCACGTGTGTGCTCGGCTCACACGAGCGCCTGCTCCCTGTGTGTGCCAGCGTCACATTTCTTTGTATGTGGAATGCAGTAACTTGAGCAAATAACGATGGACGCCTGTGTCTTGCCCAAACCATGCTCAGTAGATTTCTACAGGCACTGAGGTGCCTGCAAAAAAAAAACGAAAAACTCGGGCCGCCACAATTGTTGTGGAAGGGAAACTGGCCTATGAAATAGTTGGACCTGCATATCTTCTTACTTTTGTAAATATTAAAATTCTGGAAGTATTTTTCCCAGCCTACACAACACCGAATCTGCCAATGACACAGCCATGACTTCGTCGAACAAAGGCATCTTCTTGCCGGCCAGCTCCCTGTTCAATTCCCTTGCCACTGCACCACGAACGCAAACAATGCAGTGCTAGAGAAGTTAGGTGGCATGCATGTATTATTGTCTCCATTTCTGTGCGCTGGTTTTCTTCAAGAAAGCATGATGAGCACAACAGTATGCCTTACGAGAGCGTGCACGCTTCCCACTCAAGTACTGGCCGCAGCTGCAAGCAGTTACGCGCCGCATTGCTCTCAACGCGACCAACACCTTCAGCTGCAGCGGCGGTAGTACCAGGGGACTGAAACTTCCTATACCTTGCATAACACGTGCAGCACCGGAAAAACCCCTGGTGTTTGGGAGTGGTACTAAAAACATGGCGGCGCATTGTAGACATGCACTGGGAGACGCCATCTTAATGAGGAATGAAAAGCGGAGCGGGGGGGGGGGGGGTGGGGGGAGGTTAGCGCCAAATTCAATATGGACGCACCTGCAAGGTAAATTGAGAGAGTAGAAGATATTCAGATGGCCAGCGCACGACCTTGTTCCTATTGCGCAAGCCGCCGCATTATCAAAAGGGCAATTGTTTTGTTCTGATTGATGAAGGTTTGTGCGTCCACTTTTTTTTTGCATCACTTATTATAGGTACGACTTTGTTTTGGTTTATTAGTACACACCTTCTAGACAAGAATGAAGAGTATAGTTATTTTAATTTTTATTGCCTAAATGTACCATTGATAGAGTAAAAACACAACTTGGATATTTTGCGGGTTTAGTCGCAAACAAAAGTGTATGGCACATGGCCGCGCCGCATGCTAATAACTAGGCATCTACCCAGTGCATATGTGTCCAGTGCCTCGTCTGTCCAAGTTCTGGGTTAGTCTCTGCTGGTGAAATGGGCAGGACACAGCCGGTAGCTGCTGCAGATTTGTGGAAGTGGTAAATGAGCCAGGCCCTGCCTTCTCGCACAACAAAGCCAAACGTGAGATCTGGAACATGAACACGCACGTGTGTATATTTGTCTTAGAATGAATACTAGATTTAATTCGGCTTTCCGGCGCACATTGTTTTGAGTGTAAACTGGCATCTGTATTCGAAATAAACGTTATGTGATGTATTAGGAACCTTTCTTTCTTAAATTGATTTTGGCTGCAAAGACGACTTGTGACAACACTAATCGTAAAGGCAAGTTTTAAATTACAATCAGCCTTTATTATTAAGAGACGCGGATACGCTTTTCTGTTTGTGCTGAGATAATGCTCGGTGGCAACGACCCACCTTTCCTCCTAATCCAAAATACATTTCTGCAGACAAGAGCAGCCACCCCACACCAGAATCGCTAAGCAATTATTCATGCATATATACTTTCGCGCCCTATGTATTCCTCAAAATGCAAAACACACGCTCGAAACGCATTAAATCAGTAACGCACTAATGTACACATTGGATTAATTACCAGATCCTCTTCCGCGTATTTCATGTGTAATTCAAGCGTCTAAGAAGACAATCAGAATGTAATAAATAAATAGTGCACGTGTATGCTCATTTCAATTGTAAAGCCACTGCTGCAACCTCATCCGGCTATCTCGTGCAAGCGTAGAAAAGCAAAACGAGCAGCATGCAGATCGTACCTTTTGTCGCCGGGATCCAACGAAAGAATTTTATGCGGCCTGGCGTTAAGAAGTACAGCACGATCTGTGATGACGGCGCGAATTTATTCATGCGTCCGTTTCGATGAAACGAACTTTGCGGTGGTAAAAACGGCACTCAAAACACCTTGGATCGTAGCATACCTGTGGCCGCGACGAGAAAGGCCCCTTATCAGCGGTGCGAAGTAGAAAGATGATGATGATGATGATTGTGAGGTTTAACGCGCCGACGCAACGCAGGCGATGAGGCGCGCCGAAGTGGAGGGCTCCGGGTTAATTTTGACCACCTGGGGATCTTTAACGTGCGCCGAAATCTCGCACACACGGGCGTTTTTGCTTTTCGCCTCCATCAGAAAAGCGGCCGCCGCAGCTGGGAATCGAACCCGCGACCTCGTGCTCAGCAGCGCAGCGCCTTAGCCACTGAGCGAAGTAGAAAGGAGTGGTTCCCGTTTTTCACTCTTGGTGGCGCTACTATATTCGCAATCTCGAACTGCAACTTTTAAGTTCACTTGCATATTAAAAACTCTGTAATTAATAAGTAACCTGGGTATAAATATAAATTGCGACAACAACGTTCATTTATGCTCATACGTAGTACAGCCCCGAAACGTTAGGATTGATGCGGTCACGGGACAGAAAAACGGCGGAGTTGCCTCCCCCTGGTAGTACTTGCAGTGCTTGGAGCGCTCTTATTGCATGGCGATAAGGCAAGCATCCAAGCGAGGAGAGGGCAACATATCGCAGTGGGCCACGCAGCCTCGCTTCCGTCATCTCAACTGCGCATGCCCGTGCGATTTCTGCGGACGCTGCCAGGTGACGGTACCGGGTGTAGGAACAAATGGTCCCGGAACAAATGGCTCCGGAACTTATGGTCCCGCAACTTATGGTCCCGGAACAAATGGTCCCAACTCGAAAGTAGGAACAAATGGTCCCGGAACTTATGATCCCGGAACAAATGGTCCCAGCCACCTCTTCGGGCAAAATGGTTCTATAAAACTCCACGTGTGTTCTCTGTTCAAATTTGTTGTATCTTGCTGGAGTGCAGTTTATATTTTCCTTACTTCTTCATTTTTTTGTTTTCTTTGATTTTCACATTCCGTTAAACCGGTTATCTCAATTTACGCTGTTATATCGATTAAAGGCGGTATTTCTGCCAACCATGCATTTTTGTGCTAGTGCAGGGCATTACACGATTGGCCCGTTTGGAGAATTTTTTAAGTCAGAGCATTTCTTAGCCTCGCCTGTTCCTGCGTCGGACGGTGTCAACAGTTTCGCATCCGCAGCAGGTGCGCCTCTCCTTCCCTCCTCTCTCTCAACAGCAGCTGGCGCGCGCATGCGTCGTAGTCAGCCCGTTCGCTCCGTCGCGGTCTCGGCGTAACAGGTGCGTGATAGCAGCGTGGTGGGGCGTGGAAGAGCGCGCGCTGCTTGCGCATGCGCGCCCTCCCCCCGTACTGCTCTCCCTCTACTGCGCGCGCTGCAATTATAGCGGCTAGCGGTCGCTCGTGTTTCAGTAACTGCGTTGCTCCTTCCTTTCTTGGTTGACGCTCGTGCCCACGTTTACTCGTGAGTGAGTGAAAAACTTTATTAGACGAGAGGCCATGGGGCCCTGGGGGGGTAAGGATGAGGGGAAAAGGGGAAGGTAACAACTCTCACAATGAACACAGTTGCAGTCTTGGCGTCCTAATCACAAAATGAACACATAGTCTGCTACTCCAGCATCACGGAAGAAGCGATGGAAGCAGCACTGCCTTCAATCAGTACTGAGGCCCCAATGCTCTGCATTCACTCGTGTTCCCCTCGCGGGAAGGCGCAGGAATTTTTTTATTCGTATTTACGCCGTTTTTCTCCGGCCTTTTTATTTTTATCTTCGCGTTTTTTATACGTTGAAGACGAATATTGTTATTTATTACTTCTCCCTCTCTCTCTTCAGTTATTCGATTTTTGTAATGTTTTCAATTTTTCGGTTTTCGACTTTTTGGTTTATCAAAACATTGTTATTTCAATTATCTGCCTTGTCTCTATATAACCAATAAATGTGCTACGTGCAAACACAGGGGAAGAATAAGCCACGTGAGAAACATGCGGCTCCATCCATGATTTACAGAATACGTAGAGGCATGCCTCAGAAAGAAGCGCCATTAGTTTCTTGTGAGGAAGCACTTCACGGGTGCGTGCTTAGTGAGTTCTGTGCCCCCTCTCTCCCCCTAATAAGTTTTCTCAGTCACCGCAACTATTTCCAGGCACGGCCAGACTTAACGCTCCCTTCCCGCGTAAGAAGATAGTTTCTGAGTCCGGCCTTGTTCCAGGAAGCCGCACCTGTAGCGGGGCGCCTCTAGTAAGCGAGATTGGTGATAGGCACAGTCTCCAGACATGGGGAAGTCTGATCGCGAGCATCGCCTGAGCCACTGTTCAAGCCAGGGCTGTCGCGACAGTCAGCACCATAGCCAACTTCTTCTAAAGAGGGCAATGAGGGCCATCTCAAGCAAAGAAATTTGTTGCCGAAGCGAGTGCACTTAGAGTCACTAAATCAGAAAATTATGGCAGCCCGTTATTGTATTCGCTTCAAACACTGGCCGAGGGCTGCCTAGTACACTCTGATTTTGATTGAAGTGTCTGCCACTGGTCTGCCACTGGTTTCCCTGGTATTCGGAATAACAAAAAAAGCCGTGCAAAGGAAGCACGCGAGGACGTACAGACGGTAAAAGGCTTGTCTATAACACAGCGTTCGTACTCTCAGCCCCATCCTGCCTCGCCGGAGCGGGATTTGAATAAAACTACTGCGGAATTCTGAAGTCTTAGCCCTTCGCTTTTGCCTCCGACATGTTTGGAACGAGGATGTTTCGGCAGTTTTCCGATGTAGCTGGTTGAAGTTGAAATCGCTGTTATAGACAAGCGTTTTACCGGCTGTACATGTGCGACAAAAAAAAACTGTATACCGCATTTCACTCACGTGAATTGAGCCTTAGCAAATATATTATATATCAACAGATGCAAAATATATTGTGCACAAATACAAACATATAAACGTAAACACATTGACCCCCTTCCTTCCCTCATACATGCGCTCATGCATAGGAGCAGTAGTGGTAGGACCATTTCTTCCTAGTTTGAAGTTGGGACCATTAGTTCCGGGACCATAAGTTCCGGGGCCATTGGTTTCGGGACCAATTGTTCCGGGACCATTTATTCCGCGACCGGACGGCACCGGTATCTTCGGCCGTGCGCTCTGCGGTCCGTATTTGTATTCTGCACGACTTTACGTCTGTCTATTAGCGTACTCGTCATCGAGTGGGTCATTCCATTCGAATCACGTGGCATTTGCGCAGGAGGTTCAAGCACCATTTACAACATACTGAGCGGCGGCGATGTGTTACCAGATAACAGCAGAGTAACGCACGCTGCCATTCGTTCGTTTGTCACGCAATCGAGAAGACTGCAGTTCGCGGCGCGCAAGAATTTTGCAATAAAAATTATAGTACCGTGATCCATTTTTGCTTCAAATAGTTGTTAGCTGAAATGTCTTTTAAACAATTTTGACAACATATCGTGCAGCCTAAGACCAAAAATCACCTCGCATAAACCATCCACGCTGACTGGCTAACACGCCGCTGGAGCACGCGCTTTCCCGGCCATGCCAGCTTTCATGTGAACGCTCGGCACCTCGGTATGTAGCGCAGATACCTTAAATATGAGCAATTGGCCGCCGTGAAAGGTATCATTTTTATAGGCTTAACTTCACCTATGAGGCGATTCACTGCCAAGCTAGTGAATCCCGCTGAGAATCCTCAACGTGCTCCGAAATCTCGACACAACCGTGTCTTTTGCTTTTCGGCTACACCTGTATTTACTGCCGTATAAATATTTTTTTGTGGCGGCAGCAAAACTTACACAAACCGTGGTTTAATGTGATAAACGATCTCTTTACATTACAAAGGGGCCATAAGAGCTCCAGCGCGGCCTGCGCCCACAACTAGCTGCTTCGTCGTCGAGGGCTGTAACCACAGAGCCATGAACCATTGCTCACTTCATGTTCCTCTCATAACATTTCCCCCTCGTCGAAGCGGACCATCTCCTTAGGCGCGCAGTAAAGGCACAGTTGAGGTTAGGATGCGAGATGAGAGAAGCTGCCAGGAATATGGAATCTAAATACAGAAAACAGCAAACCTTACTCGTCAGAATAATCAGAGAGTATGGAAAACATCCCGGTCTCATTCATGTCAGTGCGATCAGAACTTTAACCACCTTGGAAGGATTTAGTTCTCGCGTAGTTGGAATCCTAACCACAGTATTCATGCGTTGTCTACATAAACCTGTTTCCTGCTTAGAAACCGAAGGGTAGTGGCAACGCATGTTACGCTCTCTCTCTCTCTCTCTCTCCATTCTTACTCAAGATTTTTTACTCTAACTCCTTCTCTCTGCTTCTCGCTACGCCCAGCGTCCTCCCAATTTGTACCCAGAGAAGTCAAAATGACACAAAGGTGCCCAATATGCAATAACAGTACACATGAATATGAAAATAATCTGATAGGGCCCGAGATACATATTGTCACAAAGCCAAAGACGACGCAGCTGTCCTCAAGGAAAAGAAGTTTATTGGAGCGAACCTGTGCTGCCCTAACAACTCAAAGAATACACAGGCGGCGAAACAGACACCAACAAAGTGACGTGCGAAGGCCAGCGTCGACGATTCGACTGCCGCGGTGTTTGCTGTGCAGGCTATTATCTTTCGGCGCGGGTGTTTCTGGAACCCTCGATTTACATCCAGAATATTGTAGATCAAACAAGATTATTCTGGGCTAGTCACGTTAGCGCGAAACAGTGTGCTTATCTGAATAAGATAGCCCGTGCGGCATAAAAATAAAGAATGGAAGACGCGCTTCACTGGGGACACAGATAACAGACCCGGGCATGGCCGGGCAGTAAAAACAAACAATAAATAAACAAACCCATACATGGTTCCCGGCAATATGGCCTGAGGTGTTTGATATATCGCAGCTGCCTTCCGTTTCGTCATTTATATTTTCTCAATTTCTAACTCCATTTTTGGGCACTGTAATCACCCTCGCCCCCCTTATAAATGGCGCTTACCTTTTGTATAGGTATGTTTTAAATTCGCATCTTCCATCGGAGGTTCGATGTGCCTGTGTGTACACACTAAACTTTTTAACACCCTTAAAGGTGCTAAAAGGGTGCACTCAACATTTTGCACCTTTTTGCACCTTTTAAGGACTAAAACATTGCTCCGGCACCCAATCATGAGGGTGCCACATATTAAGGGGTGTAAATCTTAACATTTTTACACCCTCTAAGGTGCAAGGAGGGTGTACTGAACATTTTTCACCCTTTTTGCACCTTTCAAGCACCCAAATATTGCTCGGGCACCCCACCTCGAGGGTGCCAAAATTCAGGGTGTAATCAACAGTTTCATAGGGTGCTACGACCGTTAAAGGGGTGCTAAAAAGTATTTCTTTTCGATTGGGGTGTTACCACGGCACCTTATCGTTAGGGTGCCTAAAAGAAGGGTGTGTAAATGCAAGCATGCAAAATTGCACAAAAGCAGGCTGAATATTTAAACCGCACATTGCACTATTTCACCGCCCGTTGAGAGAATAAATATGAACTCTCCACATAGACCAGGGGAAAGGCTCTAAAATTGCTGTTCGTAAATTGAACAAAACGTGCTGAATGTTTAAATTCCACTCTGCACTAATCTACTGCTTCGAGTGTATCACAAGGTTCGTTTCGATGTCTGGGTGCACGGGAAGGAAAGGCTACAAAATGCCTCTTGTAGTCCTATAAATAAACTTTTACGCGAGGCATCGGTGTCCTCAACGAAATCGAATTTACCTAAGAATTTGTTCCCGTATTATTATGCCCCGGGCAAAAATTCCAACAAGACTTTCTTGTTGGGCTCACAGCACGCCTGTGGGGCCAATACGAAGTTCTGTCGGCACTCTATCGTTCCAATAGCCTAGTCTTCCAACAGGGAGTTTAACCGTGATGGCGTTTACCGGCTCGCCAACACGATAAGTCAACGCCAACAGACGCCTCGTTCGTAATCAGCGGCGCGAGCGCGCCATCAGACAGAACCGACAGACGCCCTGAAGGTGGTTTTTAGGGCCTAAACAGCAGCGTCTATGTCTGGCATAGACGCTAGACGTCAACGTTTGTGTTCTGAATTTTCCCTTCAGTAAGTAACAGTCAGACGGACGATAACATAACTATGTGAAGATATGCTTTGGCTCATACCACGGCACGCGCAATCGTTTGTGGCTGCAGGGCCTCGGTTGCTCTTCGTCCACAACAAACTGAATCGGCTGTACAGCTTTCTTCGAGGGCGTGTATGCAGGGGTTCTATCTTCTGCGAGGCCGACGGGGGCGGTCGTGTAAAGGCTTTTCGCGTTGCGCAGCTCTTCGGTCGTTGGGTTATTGCCTGAATGGTTTTGTTGATGTCTTCGGGGTATTTTTGCGGTTTTATTTTGGACGGGCGTGTAAAATCATTTTCGCTCGTCGCTGCCGTAGGGTTGCCACCTTCCTGGTTTTGGACCGGCCCGACCGGTTTTTTAAACAGCGGGCCGGTTGCCGGTCCATATCTAAAACCAGCCGTCATCAGCCGGTTTTTTGGCTTTTGTGCCGTGATTATGCCCGTTTTGGCGTTTTATAAGCGTCAAATTCAACAACTAAGACGATAAATACGTGTCGACAAGCATAGGCGTGCGCACAGGAAGGGCAGGGGGGGCGGCCGCCCCCCCTAATCATCTGAAGGGGGCGCCAAATTTGCCCCATGCCTTGCCGATGTAACACATGAAAGTAAAATTTCTGCTCAGAAATATTTTGTGTGTGTTGCAATTCCATCACATTGAAATAAAAATTTTATAACCATCCCTCTTTGCACTGCGTTCGCACCGCAAGGCCTTCACTGAGAAGAGGTCGGGAGATGCTCTGGGGGGGGGGGGCGCAGCGGTAAGACTTTGCCCCCCCCAAATTGAGAACTCTGCGCACGCCTATGTCGACAAGCTGCGCAAAGACACGCGAGCAGAGAGAGAAAATACGCGGGCGAGCGCGCTGCCTCAAATGGAGGGGGACCTAAGGGAAGAACAAAATAACGAAATTCTACCGCCGCGGTCAGCAATTGCGTTTACTTTTCAGTGAAGCACATGCAGAGCGATTAACCAAGCTCTCAATCACTTTCAGTACAAACGTTATGTTGATTTCTCTCTAAGAAAACACTACAATAAATGGCACTGCATGTAAAAAAACATGGCGTCTTTTTTCACACACAATCCCCCCTCCTCGTCCCCCCGGAAGGCCCTGTTGTTTTTTTTTCGGGGAAAGGTTGTAACCCTACGCTGCTGTTCTGCCTACCTGCTTGCTGTACCTATTACGTCGCCGCCACCGCAAATCCCCACTTGTTACAAACTCAGAGGTTTTCGCAGCGTTGTTCGCAGTTGTTAGCAGTCGTTTTACACGATGGGTTTGATGCGCCTGACATGCCAGGAGGAGTGACATCGCTTGTAGTATTAGAGCGACGTTGCTTGTCTGCAAGACGGTGCCGGTCAAACAAGCGTTATCAACGCCATAATTCTAACGGCACATTCCATTTATTTCGTGGCTGCCGTGGCTTGCGCAGAAAAGGTCGGGTTGACTGCGATAGCTTTTCTTGAGTCAAATAATGGAGCTTTGGCTCAATCGCTTGCAGCGCTAGCAATGCGGCCTCGTCTGCAAGACCGGTGCGTGAGAAACAAGCGTTAGGACAGCCAGAATTTCAAAAATGCAGCATAAACTAGACCATCGTTAAAGGAGGCGATGACTAGACACAAGCGACAATATTCGTTGACAACTTACGTAAGTATAGAGTTGTTTTAGGCGCCTTGAACACCGCCCGCCTACATAGTTGTTTGTTAACGCGTCTGTTTACTGTTTTGTAGGTCAATGGTTCGATTCCTCGTCGAACGTGTTTTTTTTTTTTTTACGTGAGGGTTTCATTAGCTCCTTTTTTAACGACCAGGGTAAGCACCTGTTCCTTGCTTTCTATCACGCCGACATTTACCGCCCTCTTCCTAAACCCAAAGTAGCTCGTTTTCTCGCACGTTCTCTCTTGAGAAGCCCGCCGTGAAAACAAAACCAAAACAAACGTCAAAACCTCTTTACAATATCAGTATATATGTCAATTACTTTATGTGTATTCACTTTTTGTGTTTAAAAACCTTAAATTTAAGTTATAAACACATTTCAGACTTTGAAAGCAGAAAGATAATTACCAACATTACAGTACTAACACAATTTTCGTCAAGCTTGGAGGTGCTGCATTTGAAGTCTGGCAACTATCTCTCACTTTTTGTGTGTTTTTTCATGGCGTTTTGTGCCGAGTGGTTGGTGGCGTGATTTAATCTGTTTTATCTATTTCAAGCTTAAATCATAGTTATAGAAGCTTTATGGGTGATGTCTACCCTTCCAACCTACGCGTGTGTTGAACATGGGGACCCCGGAAGAACGATCATCGCCGGATAAAATACTGCGCGTCAAAAGTCGATGACATTGCATCAGAACAAAGCGTGTTCGTGTGTCCGCTAGATGAAGACGACAGTGAAGGAGAATTGTACGTTGGAAACATCGTTTTTGCTCGGGTAAGTGCGCATTTTTTATTATTCTGTATTTGGTTGGAACGAGTTCTGGTGTTTATGGGTCAGTAATTCGCTAGACCCCCATCTCGTTTGCTCTGAGAGCCTACGTGAGTTAGTATACTTGTTTGGCGCCCAGTCCACCGTTTCCGCAGAAGTCAGCATCAATTTACGCTGAAGCTAGACCTTGGCTACGATGCTCGCGCTATGGTACACGGCTGCTAATAATTTCACATCACGCAAGGCTCTTTAACACCGGGGCGTTTGTTTATGTGTCTCTCAAACAGTGCCTTTGCGGTTGCAGATCGCAGTCGCAATTTCGCGTGAGTGGCACAATGCTGTGATTAGTCCTCCCTCGTGAATACCCGCAGTATACCAAGAAATAACATGAACAGGAGGTTCCCTGGAAGTGCATGTGAAAACGCGTACGTGTGATTCCATGGCTGGCGTCTAGTAGGTGTTGTGAAATCTCTCCCCCCCCCCCCTCCCTCCCCACGAATTCCGTGCAGTGCGCTTCGCAGCTATTGCGCTCGCGAGACCGGCGACCGTACGCCTCGCGGTCTTCGGGCCGCGATATGTGTGCTGTTCTCGTGAAGCTCGACAACAGCGAAATTGCCGTACTCGCTCGCCAACGCGCCCCGACAGCGTACGCGTCGACCGGGTGCTGACGGAGTTGTGCTGGAAGAAAAGCAGGCAAGAGATGACGGTGCACGAGGTGTAGTTAAAAATGAGAATTTACAAAGTGCAAGGTGGAGAAATTAGTATGCAAGGGCCGGAAACGGTGAGAGAGTTCGGGCCGCGCGCCAGCGAGCGAGTGCGGTAATTTACGTTGCCGAGCTTCACGAGTCCGGCACGAATATGACGACGCCCGTCTGAGAGTTCATAGAGGTATAGAATTCACATACGTGCAAATTGAAGGTGAAATGCGCGCATGTGGCCTCGCAGGGAGTTAGCATAGTCTCGGGGTAGTGGGGGAGATTTCACAACGCCTACGAGGCGCCTGCCGATTCTGTCAGAGTAGCTCTCGGGAAGTCTGGGGCTTGATATCAGAGGCATATGTATTGTTTAAATTAGTGCAGAAAATTGAGCCAATTCGCAAGTTCTCATTTTCGCAAAACCGCAGGCCATACAGAGACTAACAAGAAAGCTGTAGGCACTCACTCAACTCGATTTATATTGGAGAATTGAACGTGCAGATACAAGTCAGACATTGAAATGGAGGAGCCTCAACTATCACACACCAGTTCCGATTGAAAGCAAGGGATACAGATGAGCTGCTAGCATGCGTTCCATGCAAATTAGCTCAGTAGCTAGCTTTGCATATATCATGCATACCCCACTCACAGTACCTGCGGGTCTAATAAATACATTCTTACTGTGACCTAAATTTCACTTGGGGTGTTCCGGGAATGTTCTTATTAGTGCCTTGGAGGTTACTGTCTTTAAACGATTAAAAATCTACTTGATGTAAGCATTCGTGCTTTGTGTGTGCTCTTCTTGTATTTCAACAAGTGTCAGCACACTCACAGATTATGCACCTGCAGGTGCTGCTGCTGGCTGTCCTGGGTCAGCTGCCTTCCAGTCCAGTTTCAAAGGCTTTGCCAGGGCCTCCCTTGGCCAACCGACACTGCACCTGCTGTACCCAAGTACTGCCTGGCCTTTCGTTGGTGCTCCGTACGCTTTGCCGCCAGGAATGGTCATTCATCCATCATCTGGCCGCTTGGACCACCCGTTCAGAAGTCAGCGCATTTGCTCGACACATCGGTCCAGGCACTGCTGCCATATCGGTGCACCCACCGATTATGTACTTTCAGGTTAGTTATTGCATGTTGTGGAACTTGCCATGATGTATACCTGTTAGCAGTGCTGTGGCCTCTGATTATTTGAAACATTTTCATGAAGCAGTGCTGTGCGTATGGAGCGTGTCATTGCTTAGCAGAGATATTGAAGAGAATCTGGGGCTGACGACTAAAGGGCAAGAAGAGAAATTGAACTGACTTTGAAGCAAGTATTCGTATGTAATCAAGCCAAGCAAACATTTAGGATCTTTCGATATGGTTTTGAACTTGCAATACAAACGGGTCTACTTCAGATCATACTGGTATTAATCATACTATACCGAAAAGTACATCCCGCAGTCTGTAGAATTCTGACAGCGCTTTTTTCGCAGTCTCTCATGACAGGCACTAATCTCAATGGTTGGAAGATAGTCGAGGTAGCACCAGTCTTTAAATCAGGAGACGGTACTTCACCATTAAATTTCCCTAACAAGCACCATATGCAAGGTCAGGAAACATTTCATCCACTCTCAGGTCGCTAATTATTTATAAAATCACAATATCACATTCGAGTATCACCACGGTTTTGACAAGGGTTACTTGAGAAACACAACTTTCAGGATTTGTTCACGATCTACATTGATCCATTGACACAGGCTTACAAACTGCGGTAGTTTTTCTCGATTTTTCTAAAGCATTCAATCGCATTGCACACCACAGACTACTTCTCAAACTTCACCCTAATGTCCTCACTTGAGCAAAAGATTTTCATTCTTCTCAAATGCAGTTTACTTCTAATAACTATATACTTCTTTTGCTCGTGCCACTTTGTTGTCCCCCCAGGCAGGTTGCTTGGTCTATCTTCCATGTTGCATATCCTCCCATGTAGGTCTATTTGCAGATGATGTTGTAATTTATCACACAATTTCTTTCAACTACTACCGTCAATGCTTTCAATCTGATCTTAACACAATTAACTCCTGGTGCTGCAAATGGCTAATGTCGCTTATCTCTAAAACAAAGTGCATGACTTTAACGGTGGCAAGTCTCGGATTGTAAATACTTACTTCATTAACAACAGCCTGATTACCTCTTGAGACAAAGGTGTTTTGGTAGGCCGGTAGGGGAGGGGGGATTGCATGGTGGATTTCAAAAGGTACATCGATTGGGAAAATAAGACGTGTGATTAATATTTTCATTTGCACTCCAAAACTCGCTTTATTTCATATGTTTAACCCACTGCCGTGGCTAGGGTGGTGTGCTGTGGAGGCGAATGTCGGTTAGATACCGCTTGGTGTAGCCGCTTTTCAGATGGAGGCAACACGTAAAGACGCCCGTGTTTGGAGATTTCGATGCGCACAAAAATACCCAGATGGTCAAAATTAATGCGAAGCCTTCCCCTACAGTGCTCCCCATATCCCAAGTGTAGCTTTGGCGTGTTAAACCACCGTTTTTTTTTTCATGTTTTTGGTATAGTACCAGCTGCTGTAGCAGGTGCAACTTAAAGGTAAAATTATACATAATGTTTCCAAGAGCTAAATATAAAGGCCATATTGAAGTGCGTTTATGGGTCTATCTCATAGCAGTAGTGAAAGGTTATATACTCTGGTGCAGGTTAAGAACGCCAATGGCTCATGTGGTGTAGTCCAGTGTTTGACGGAATGCCGTGTAGGCAGGTAAAAGCATTATTGCAGTGATGAAACGTAGGTCACTGACCAAGTCAAGAAAGCCATTTAACGGTTTGTTGCTTGTTCACGGTGAGCATGTGTCGTGGAAAACGAAGCTATATATTGGGCATTACGCGGCGCAATGAGTTTGCATAGATATGGTGCAGATTGCCATCCATTATGTTGATAATGTTGGGCGTCGTCTGAACAATGAGGGACTCGAGCAGTAATCGAGAAGATAGATTGCACTCAGTTGTCAGTAATTTTGTCTTGTTCCAGTCGACCACGTGTCCCGTCCTCTCACGGTGCTCTGCCAGTGGACTTGTTTTTGCATGGCCCTTGTTCACTTCGTTCCAGTGCTGCATTAATCTTCTGTGCAGATTGCCCGTTTCGCCAATGTACACTGATGATTTGCATTCAGCGCATGGAATCTAATAAACAATACCCGGAAGCTTGGAGCGTGAGAGGGGGTCTCTCACGCTGACAATGTCAGAACGCAGCTTGCTAGTGGGCACATGCACAATGTATGCACTGCGTGTCTTGAAAATGTGTGCGAGAGTTTCACCGATGTGTGGGACGTAGGTAATTGCTGCACGTTTTGATGCAGTCGTTGTCCTGCCTATAATGCATTAAAGCATTATATTCAGAAAGAAGCGAAGAGGGCGACTAGCAAGAATCCACATTGACATTAGCAGGCAGAAGCGTCCACAAGGCCTGTGTCAAAACGTGCTGCAATTCTCGTCCTACACATCAATCAAACTTTCGCACGCATTTTCAAGAAACACATTGTGCACATCGTGCAGGTGCCCACTAGCAAGCTATGTTCTGACATTGTCAGCGTGAAAGACCCCCTCTGACGCTTCAAGCTTCCAGGTGTTGTTTATGTTTTGAACAAAAAAAGTGCCATTTAAACGTGACACCTCCTTCCTTGCCGATTTCTGATGCCTGATTGTTCAGTTTGTGGGGATACGTTTAGCAGATTGCTCACATGTCTAACCTGTATTTGTGCTTGAGCAGTCAAACGCTGATGTTAGCAGTGAAGTAGGTGAAAATTGTAGTTTGATTGTAGTTGTTGCAGATTACCTACATTGTGTTAATTCGTAGAAAAGCAAAATTGAGGTAACCCTGCTAACTGTTCCGCATTGCAGCATTTTATTATGCGAACGTTAAGGAGTTCAGCTGCTTGTTAAAGGTGAAATAAACAGTGGTACAAAAAGAAGAGCATCTACTAAACAGAAATATCTTCACAATCGCAGGATGCCAACGGTCCGCCTACCAACTTGTGTCCTGCATCGTTTCTGCTGGCTGGAGCGGTTCATGGAGCATTTTCCAGCTTCTCAAAGTTTGTGGTCAAGCGCTCCTCCAAGTGAAAGATGCCGCAGAGGGATCTTTTGTTTTAATGCCACAATTTCACGTGCTCAGCAGCAAATTTACTCGTAAGGCTTTTTAAATATTCATCACCCAAGAGGGCATGTTACCTTCGTCTTCGGTGGAATGTGTCTGCACTCAGGTTATTTGTGACAGAAACAAGTGGACCACGTCATGAGAGTCATTGAGGCCTTGTTGATTGTGCATGCTTCTGAAATGACATTTTCATTAAGCTGAATACTTTCCACATATTACGGATTTGTGAACAAATTATGGTAAAAGTCATGATTAGTTGTACTACAGTGCAGGAAGGAAATGCCAACATACGTTTTTAAGCGCCTCTGATATTTCAGATCGTTGGCTGGTGAGCAATAAAACAAAACTGAAATTTTTTAAAAGTAAAATCAAATATTCGTTGTCACCAGTGCATGACCATAGTAAAAGCTATCTAGTCACCAAATTTAGAATTAGACACGAAATGCCAAGAAAAATAGGGAAATAAACTAGACAGCTGGCTACAATAAACCAATTCGTAAAATTCCTCAATGTCTATCAAGTGATGATTCAGGCGGGTTAGTTAAGATGTCAGTGGGTTTACACACCCAACTTGCAGGGAAGCACATGAGCTCCCAATATTAACATGTTTTTAGTGAAGACCGTCTTCCTTCATTAAGCTGCTTTGCACATTGATGCCAGTCTGATAAATGTCCTGAATTTTTGTTATGATCAATCTTTGTATGGGAACCATATATTTTTATATGATGTCGCTGTGTATTTCTGAAACTGTATCTAGTCACTAATTCCAATTTGTTGTGGTCAGGTTTTTTCAACTAATTCGTAGCTTTTTTAACAATTATGGTATATTTTGTGTGCCTAAAGGAATGCCTCATTGCATGTTTAGCCTATGTAGTGTTGAAAGCGGACATTTTGCTTCAAAGTGGAATGTCGGGCTAGCAACAAGGTACTTTGCGTGCTGCTCACTTTCATTCATGCCATTATTTTTTATATTATCATTTAAAATTAAAAGCCAACCAATTTGCTGTCGTTTTAATTTTGTCACCTACTTTATACTTTCTTTTTTTTTCAACTTTGTGTAAGGATTGACTATCCATATTTTTATGATACCAAGGCGTTGGACTGGGCTAGCTGGTACATGTTTGAATGGATGAAAAACCATAGGAAAACCCAGGACACAGAGAGAACGACGGGACAAACTTGTGCCGTCATTCTGTTTTAACTGTTTCCTGTGTTTACCACTGGTTTTTTTATGCATTAAAACATTTTTTATGAGTTTGTTGAACAGTGATTAGTTTAGGTGTGTTCAAACAATTGTTGGCTGCGAAGGCTCCCTGTAGCATTTGTATAAGTGCTCTCTGCTTTTTTTTTGAGCCAATACCCCACCACCAGTCTTCATGAGGTGGTCTTTTGTAGAAATAAGTTGAAATAAATATTTGTTTGCATTGCTTTACATGTTTTGAAAGAATTTCTTGTTCATTCTTGTTTCATTCAACCCCGTTTCAGAATCCTGCTTAAGGTATTTCCTCTGTTATTTTTTTTCAGAACCAGGAAGGGTGCTCATCCTCGGTTCTTGCTGAAGCAGCAGTATCCATACTTCACACGTGAGCTCTGAACACACAGTAATTATGGTATGAAACATTCTACCAGTATAAGCCTGCTTTGTAGACGTCATTGTAGATGTCAAAGCTCTTGACAGTGTAGTCCAATGTCTGGTGTAACGGGCAATGTCTACAACTTGTAAAAATTAATTTTGTGGCTATAATGTTTGTGATTATTTTAAAATGCACGTCAACTACTATTTAGAATCGCTGTCTAAATTGGCAGCCATTTTCCTGGTGGATACAGAAAGTGAAAAAGCGCATGTGTAGAGATTTCAGTGCACCTTAAATGTCCCAAATTTGCTAAAGCTAATCCAAAGCCCTCCTTGTGGTGCACTTCATATCCCATCTACAGTTTTGCGTAAAAACAGCTAAAAATTTATGATCAATTTAAACTTATTTTAATGTTTTTAAATGCAAATATTCTCAGTTTAAGCTGCCATATTTAGAGTAAAATATTTTGTAACAATTATATAGCTACCAAAGGTTTACAGAAAAGCTTTTTGCTTTTGGTTGTGCACCTTCTTATCAAAAGAAAAATGTTGTTAAAGGAGCCATGAAGAGAAAACACAAGTTTGGTTCATTCAAAAGATTGTCTCGTTAGAATCATACTGACACCACTTTTAACGTAAACTTCGCTCAATTAAGCTACATAATTAGGAAAAACGGGAATGGTCATGCGACCCACCAGCTCATTTCCCGCAACAGAACCTATGTCGTCACATGGGCTAAGCTCTGCGATTGGCGGAGGCTGGCAGAAGCAGACGCAAATTAGGTAGAACTTACAAACTAGACGAACGAGCGATTTGCGCTTAAATTTAGGGCACATTCTTTACAAAGCAATAAGAATGATGGGACAAACAGTGGAAGTTACGAAAGCACATGTAAACATAGAAGTACTGATGCGTTCTGCTGTTCGTACTGCGCACAGCATGCCTGGTTTCGCTGCACAGCACTACGGGGCTTGGGGTTGTCTCAGACGACACTGGCCGATTGACGCAAGCAACGGTGTCTTACGTGACCCCATTTGTCGAGCGAGCACTGTTTCAGGGAACGAATATTTTCTCACAGAACAAAAACAAGCCAGGTTTAAATGCGGGCAAAAACAAACCAAACGCTTGCCACGGTATGGTGGCGCCATCTAGGCTACGGAACGTAAAGAAACGCGGGAACAAACTGTGTCAGTATATTATCTCTATGGAACAAACCAACACCGCTGTACAGAGTGGAGACAACCTTCGAACGGTCCCGTGCCGCCGCAATTGGGCCAACGGGCTCAGCGCGTTATTCTTTTCGTTTCCCACGAGACCTAGCAACGCCAAACAGACAATATGATTCAAACTTCTTCAGTAAACCGCGTTGCGGCGATAATTTTAGCGCGGTTTTGACACAATGACTTGCTTCGGCGGCGAGCGAGCAACCAAAAATGGCGGCGCCAGCGTATACGTGTCTCTACCCTGTACGGCGGATGCGTGAATGAAGGTATTCTAGGCTGCAGAGCGGTCGGTTTCAGTGATGTCACTTGGGACCACGAAAACGCACGATTGAGCGGGGAAATCAAAATTTTAACCTAAATTGTTTAATTTCTCAGTGAATAAAGCACCGTTTGTATCCGGACAAGCGCTGGGGGCACTATAAAACACGAAATCTTTCGAATAAAACCAACTTGCATTTTCTCTTCATGGCTCCTTTAAGAAAGGCAGAAGAAACCCAACTATGGAAATTAGCGAACCCTAAAGCTGCAGATAGAATGAATGTTTTGTAGAGAATCTTTTGCTGATTTCAGTTCTAGTCAACTCTAAAAAAGTCTATCGACGTAGAATGCTTACCGTGAGGCACCTCGTAATACTAGCCAAAACTAATGGGCCCTGGCTGTTGGCTTTTCATTTGCAACAGTGACAAATGACCCCACATCCACCGGCAGGGACATAATGCAAGGCACCATGTACAAGCTAGCCTCATGATAAAATAATGTTTTCTGAACAATGGCATTACAGTTCAACCATGGGCTTCACCAGGGAACTTGTATGCATTGTTCTGTGATGTTTGCAGTTCTTGTTATTGCTATGTGGGGTCATTTAGTTTAAAGGTATGTTTAAAAAACTCCAAATACCACCAAACCTTGCAAGTGCTGTACCATATGAATATTTTTCCGTAAAGCAAAAAGAATAATGCAAACGAAAATAAATGGCTTGGGTACCCAACTTTTATAAGTAGATTATGAGCCGCAGTACGGAGGGAACTATATTATGAGCCGCATTACGGAGGAAACTATACATTTTGCATTTGGTCTTCCTTGATATTGAACCTTCCTGCTCAGCTCAAGAATAAGGCACTAAACATTGCAGGTAGCTACCTTGATTGGAAGTTTGATGCAATACTAAGAAGCCAAGGGTTTTAAGGTTCAAGGAAGTTTTGTGTGGTTGAAGTGTTGCACACCTAATTGCTTTCACTGCAGCACGGTTAGGCTCTGCAGTGAATCTCGAAGGATGTGTACTGCAGTTTGGCAAAGTGAACATATAATTGGTTTTTTACGAAGTTTTGGGTAATCAACTACCTCTAAAGTTATAACTGTACTGAGATGTGGCTCCTGACTTTTTAAATTGATGTTTTAACAATCGGTGACACAAGTTCAAGGAAATTATCAGCTGATGTTGAGCTTCAATGGAATGTCTCACAGAACCGAGCTTGGAAAGCACGAATGTTTCATACCATAATCGTGTGTGATATTGCGCAATATGTGGTCTCACACCTGCTGCACCTGTGAACCGAGGATGACGCACCCGTTTTGTACCCCTTTAGGTGGGTGCTTTTGCAGAAGATGCTCCTACAGATTGGGGTGCTAAGTAGCACCCTAGGATACTTTTAGGCGAAAAGGGTGTTATAAGGCACCTGTCTTCTGGGGTGCTTCACAGAGGGTGCTCCGGCGGCGACAAAATCCAAGCACCCTAAAGGGCGTAAAATATTCAGTTTTTAGGGTGCTCCTGCGGCGACAAGCTGAAGCACCCTTTGGGCGTAAAAATTTTTAGTGTGTAAGGCTATCTTTCAAACCTTTCGCGCTTCAGCCAATTTAGGCACCCTTACTTATATTCCCCGGCTTTCGCTCGTCACCTCCGTAATCTTCTGCTAGAACAGGGCCGTGCGGAAACGTTATTGCGACGTCGGAGACTGCGCCATGGAAAGGTAAGAAAGAAGGGGCAACTACCTGCTTTTTAGGCGAAACCCTTATGTGGCATCAAAAGTGAAAAATAGTCGCTGTCGTCGTTACCAAACGCGAAAAAGAGGGCTGTCGTCCTGAGCGGCGGCTGCGGTGGTGTTAACTCGAATGGAACCAGAATAGCCGCCGCTTTGATGGAGTAAATAGACTTTTTGCCACAGCCAATGCGGCCTACGACGCTCGTCCAGTTAGAGGTGGTCTCACTCCAAGTTATATCTAGCTGGGGTGATGGGCCGCTACCAACCACGTACGCTGGGCGGTTAGAGCCGAACATGGTCAGCAGCTTCATCTAGTGTTTGGGTGTAATGTAAGAGAGTGGTGAGGAGGTTGGGGTGTGTGGACTTACAACTCTTTTGTCAAAGAGTGTGCCTAATTGTGGGCTGTGTTGGTATGTAGCTGTGTATATTGAGGGAAACACAAAGTAAAGAGAAAACAAAATCACATTTGTGTTCGCGTGATATTTTAAGCCCGATATCCACAACTGTAGGCAAATCAGTTATTATTCCGGCGACAGCCTGCGAGACGGGTTAAACGAGTTAGTCTTCCGTACGCCAATTGAGGAATATGTGTCGAGACACAATGAACGACAATTAATTATTCGTCAGTACATGTAATAAAATTTTTACTAATGCTTGAATAGAGGTGTATGGCACAGTCACTAAGGAGGTAATACGGTGAGTTCAAATGAATTTAAGTTGACGTTTATTGCTTGACATGTTGCAAAGGTTGAGTACAAATGATAATACAGAAGGAGATCTCCTAGTGAAAAACCTATGAATGCGATTGATAGCGATTGTGTTGGATGCAGGTGGGTTGACATCGGTTAACGTAATAATCAGATGGTTAAAGTGGATGCGGGGTAGGATCTAAGAGGGTTAAGGTTGTCTCGGGGGTATTAAGCTGGATTAGACTCAACTAGCTTCCAAAAGCAGCGCTCATACATGTCGTACAGATTTTCCTTTCTGACACCACACTAGGCTACACTCTGCGTCTATTTAGGCGTTTCATAATCATTGTTTTCCCTTCCGGTTAGTCATTTCTTTCTCTTAAGCCTTTTTATTGGTAATGTTGGCGGTCTTGAGCTCCTTCTGTGTTGTTGGCATATTGAATTTCCCGGCTTGTATGCTATCTTTGTCACTGAGTCGTTACGCTTCCCCTATAAATCTGCCTAATGGCTTTTAATGCCAATATTAGCTTCCAATTCGCTCTACGCCCTTCTGGACCTTCTTTTATGGGGGAGCAATTCTAGTATTTCCATCACGCAGCGTTGATCTCTGGCTTGCATTATTGCTTTCATTGCTGTTTGAGGATTGAAAACTCTCACAAAGTTTTGTTAGGGTGTGCAGCCTGGGTTATCAATGCGGTGTCATGATGCCGTCACCTGATCGTGAAGCTACAATGTGCCGTCCAGCATTTTCGTTTCCGTTCGCCTAATATCAAACCCTGAACAGACTGGCGAAACGTTTCGTCGCTTTGCACGCGCTTGAGAACCTTTATCACACACATTTCAGACGTGTTGTTGTTTGAGCCCGTGCTGGGGTATTGTTTGTAACAAAAAGCTATATCTGAGATAACAGGGACTTTCCAGGCGTACACGCCACACGATATACGAGTGCGTTGAATGTCACCAGCGAAACCGGAAATCTATACAAAGTTTCTCATTCTTCACAGATTTCCGACAATGCTAATTATATTTAGCGGGTAATCCATAATGAAGCCGCCATTTCTTAATAACGCGAAAGGTTTGGGCCCACATCTTAGTCATTCTGTCCCCCTCCTCTATATTGGTCTGTGCGATTCGTGCCAGGAGACAAAACAATCTCAATCGCTCGATTTTCCATGTTCTTATTTACATGCTCCCGTTCAATGAGTACTCCACGTCCTTGTTCCTTTCCAGCAAATTTTGTTGTTTCTCGTGAGAAACATTGGGCCTTAAAGGGTTAACGGCACGCGCACCAAGTGAAGCATTTGTTTTGGGTATGAGAAAACAAAAAAAACAGCTACTCAATCACTAAGAGCATGCAAGTCGTCTTTTTAAGTTGTGACTGTGAAGGTAGCACCAGCCTTTCTAAAGAGAAACTGTGTACCTGTAGCCCCCAATGGATCTTTTGCGACCGTTGGTGTCAACAGAAAACTCCCGAGAACAAATAAAAGAAGTTGCTGGCACCACGAGGAATAGAACCTTGAAGGAGTAGAGAAACGGAGCGACAGCCCGTTGTCTTACCGTATTAGCTACTAGACCAAGCGGAGATCGGGGAGACAGACGGAGGCCTCACCGTGCACATCAGGAGTTTACCCTCGGAATTTTCGAGGAAAGCCATGTGATAGCGTCATGCGACTTGTCGCGCCACCGTGCAATCCACCCACGGCACGTGTAGCGGCCGAGTGCGCGCTTTTTGCATGCACTAGGAGTTAGCAAAAATTGAAGGAAGGTCAGGCCAACGAAGGACATCTCACTTCTCCTCCATGTCTGCCGCCGATATCGTCAACTCTGTTGGCGGCAGCAGAGACTAAGGAGAAGTGATATCGCCTTACACCGGTTCTGAGCTTCATTTTATTTTATAAAAACAGAGTTTTCACTCATGTGCTTCAGCGGTACAACACAACCAATCATCTTTCTTAGATAATACACTGATTTAAGCTTACGAATATGTCTTTGAAGTAGGGAAGGGTGTGGTTAGGTACATATCACTTGTCTCTGGTTTCGCTTTTTGCAGAGCCAACTGTGTGAATTCACGTGACGTCGCATGCGTAATCGTTGTGGGTGTCGTTTCTAGCTTCGCTTTTAAACCACCTTTACAGGGTTGATTCCCGCGCAATTTTTTTTCAGACTACGATGTTTCCACTGGAGTTCCATGCAAACACGTAGCCTCTTCCTCGGCCCAGGCCCTAGCATAGTTCAGAAGGGCTCTCGCATGGTTGGTCAAAGTCTCAGTAACGCTGATCCCTTCCGCACATTCCTCAATACCGTGATTTTCTCCAACCAGCTATATCTCAGTTCCTCTCTTGCAAATATTATGATCTGTCCTCTTTCCTTTCCTGGTCGGGCGTTCAGCCGGTATAGGAAAACAACGTAGGTAACGTGCCACTTCATCCATGTCAAATTTCTTTGCTACTTCATTAACCTTGCTAAGCAGATTGTAATCCTTAGTTTCCGTAACATCATGTATCACTAAGTTAAGCCGTCTATTACGTCCTTCGAGGTATTCAAAGCTTGCTTTAGCGCCTTTAAAAACCTTCCTTCTCAATTTTGTCGACGCGCCCTTGGACAGGCTTAATACCCTTCTCGTGTGCGTCAATCCGCACTTTGAAGGCATCGAACAGGTAAGAGAGCCCTTTGATAGACGTCTCTACGCAATCTACCTTTTGAATTTAGTAGTAGCAGACAGGAAAACGTTCGGTTCATTTTAAATACCTTGGTATTCAAGTGCTGATTCCATTTAACATCACCCGCCAAGCCCCCTTTTCAGCACTTCCAGACTTGCATGCATAATATTTCTCTGTTTTCTGAGCATTGTCTCGCTCCCCAGCAAATCTGCTTCAGTCATACCCTAGCACACGGCCCCATAATAACACGCTTCACACTCATACAGGCAATGACATTTTCATCATTCTGAAGCACTGCACGACACGACACGACACATGTTACAACGTGGGATCTTAAATCTAGCCAGAAGCAAAGGCAACACGCATACATATAGCGGTAAACCCACGCGCTTGGCAGGGGCGACAGGGTAAAGACAATTTTTCATCTGGAGGTAAAAAAAGTGTTTGACCAGACCGCGAATTACAGGAACAAGTTATCTGACCTAAAAGAACCGCCGCCGCCACTGCCAAAAAACGTAGTTATATCCCCCGCACACTCGGAAGTGTTGCTAATTTCTTATATGTCTATTTGCGGTAAGAGCAAAAAAGCACATGAAACGGATCTCTTGAGTGTTCCCGAAATGCTCCTTAGCTCTCCCGCGTTTTAATACATCTATATCTTTCTTGTCTACCCTCGTTGTTGAAAAAATTACGAGGATCAGGATTTAAGCTTTTGGGCAGGAGGAGGAATAAACTTTACTTCTGTATATTCTGTATTAGTTCCGGAGTAGTGGCAATGGGGGGTCTTCTCAGTCCAGAAGTCCCTGGGCGGTCGCAGCCAGGCGGGCAATTTAACCAGCCGAAGCTGGTCACCGGGCTCCGGGCTGTCCAGCATGCCTTCCCACTGCTGATGGTTGGAAGAGAGAATAAGGGGTAGGGATGATGTGTGGGAGCACGCCCAAACCATATGGTATACAGTGTGCAAGGTTGGAAACAGTACTTGCAGGTGGTGGAGTAGGAGGTGGGATGGATGGCGTAGAGGAGGGTGCCATGCGGGTATGTGGGGGTTTGAAGGCGGCGGTAGGTAGTGGTTTCTTCCTTAGTCAACTTGTCGTGGGGTGGGGGAAAGATGCGGCGTTCGAGGTGGTATATAGTGTTTGAGGATGTCTTTTTATTTTCGAGATAAAGAATGGTGAAATGAAAGAATTAGCTTTCAATCGCTGATACGATATGCCAGTACGATGGGCGCCGCCGTCGCGTTCTGCCGAAATCTATCGAGCCTGCTGCGCCTCCGGGAAGGGGCAGCGATGTGAGTGTGGAGCTTGGCCCAGCCAGTGCTCAAATACCTAATCTTTGCATTGTTTCCATCATTTGGGTTTTTAGTGGCCGCCCATATTGCTTCAGTGCTGCGCTATAACAACACTGTACCGCAAAATGTGAAATTTCTTAACATCTGTTGCCCTTCTTTCTGTTAAGAAACGTCTTTCGTGACCTAAATGAAGTTGTGTGAGTTGGCAAAAGGTAATTCCTTTATACTGAACGCATTTTTATTTTTGTCTTCATGGCTTCTGTACGCCCAATTGTGGTATGCACTTTTAAACTTTCACCTTTAGGCGTCCTGTAAAGACCCCTATTGAGCCGGGTAAGTACATCGACGCAAGAGCCGCGGGTTGTCTGAAAGGGAAGCGGGTTCTATGCTCGGACAGCGGCTCCACTGCGTAAGCGGGCGCTCGTTGATAATGAGGAGAAAATGGCCGCTTACTCTTAAACCTCCCCTGTTACAGCGCTAAGTGCAATACGTGGCGAAGAGTCCTAATTGCTGGGCACAATGGCGAGAAATCGCACCTTGTCGACGCTGCCTATTCTGAACGCGTTACAATGTCCAGCTTTCCGGCTCATGGCCAGTAGTACAGGCTTTGGCCACCACGTGCCGAATTAACTTCAGTTTTTAAAGTCCCCGGCTTCAGCGTCAACGTTTGTTTATCAAGCATAAATGTGGAAAGAAAACAGCCGACTTCTTTATGGCACCGCGATAGTCGAGCCCCACTCAGCCGACTGCGAATGATAAAGCTGGTGTAGCGCAGCATTGCCAAATAGCCTTACACGACGTGTATCAATGGCGAAGCGTGGCTAGAGATGAATTGTTGGCCATGTTGAGTGCCAACAATTAGAGATGACTGTTTGGCACTCGAAAGCACTCTCGCAGGCTAGCACGCTGTTCAAACGGCGCCAACGCCAGCGTCGAAAACATGATACACGCATTACCTAGGGCCTATCCGCTACGTCGCTTTCTGGCGTTCTAGCCGGTTTTGCTTACGCCAGCGTAATCTGATGTAAGATAAAACCAAGAGAAGCGCCCCGCGAGAAAGGTTTCAGTTTCACTTTCAGTTTATTAGTGATTCCGAAATGAAAAATTGTAACGGGACCCTCAATGAATACTAGCAAACAAGGATTTGGATCAAGCAAACACGCAAACGCAAAACGAGTGAATCGCAATCAATTATACAGTATCTTGGGGTAAGCAACTGATACTAGCTAAGTGACACAACAGGCAACGAAAAGTAACGAATGAAGGAAAAAGAGACACAAAAGGAAAATAATATGTTCTGTTAACGGCAGATATTGTGAACAAAAATACGATCACAAAAATTAAATGACCAAAAACATAAAGACAGGCAGAAAATATTTTCATTTTATTTCATTTCAAGTCTGCATTTATTTCACGCTTTTTGGTACACAAGGAGGCGGGAGAAAAAGCCACCCAACCTTAGCTTGACGAGGCCCCTGCCTCGTCAAGCTACCGTTACCGTTACCGCTTCCGTTACAGACTAAATACCAGAGAATATTTAGGCGACTTATCCAATGATGGCAATGTAGACATCAGTTTATTGGAAGGAGGCAGGTCAATCCACAAAGAAATGGTCACAAAGGCAAACGTCACCTTTACATAATTTGTGCGCAATGGAGGTTGCAAATCTGGTCACACTATTGTGTTTTAAAGAACGTGGATCAATAAAATGAAACATTGTCTATGCCACCAGAATGTAAAAAAAAAAAATGGCTATGCTAAATTAAAAAAATTTAAGACGAGGTGGGATTTTATTGTCACTGAGTAGATCGCGGGCACCGGAGTTAGGCGAGGTATTTGTGAAATTACCGATCGCTTGATTGTGTATACTCTGAATGGAGGATAGATGACAGTCATACGTGTCTCCCCAAGCAGCAATAGCGTACATGGCATGAGAAGGAATGAACGCAAAATACAGGAACAGAAGTAAATGTATAGGAAAACTTGACGAGCCTTTCTGAAGTCCCGAATTCCGAAGGCTGTTTTCCTACTGAGGTATTAGAGTGGACTTCGAACTTCCGGATGGAGTCATGATTGTCACCAAGAAAACAAACAGTATCGCAGGAGGAATACAGTGAGGACGTATGTTTAAGGGTTTAAGGGTTTATGAAAAGGCAATGACCTTTGAGCAGACCTAAAAATCATCAACTGGTTTTGGCTTGGTTTACAAAAGGTTGGTTCTCGTAGCACCATTTTGTGATATGGTGTTCAGTCGCAGTAGCAGCCCCTCTCGAAAATAAATATGGAACATCGGAAGTTTTGCTTTAAAAAATAAATAAATTTGGTACTCCATCCGATATAGGAAACACATTTTTCTAATATTCTGGTTGGGTTCTGCCCTAATTCTTTTTTTATTTTAACAGTCTTGAAGGGACAGCAAACCACCCTTTGTGGAGTACACATCCTCATCTCTTACGAAAGCCAGCGGTTTATATAGTCGGGTAAAGACCGGGAACCTTTTCATAAGTTTATTTAATTTTTGCTGCTTTGCTCACCGAGTCTCGCTCCGCAGTGGGGCGTTTTGAATTTTTTTGGAGCCCCGGGGAGATCTTTTTTACGCGCCCAAATCTCGACACCCTGGCGTGTTTGTTTCGCCTGCATCAGCAAAAAGATGCCAATAAATTGGCGCTAATATTTTAATCTAGCCCTAACTTCCCTAAATCTAAAAGGAGGCCCGACGCATGTCTAACCATGACACTAGCGTTTGTTTGCAAACCACTCTGTCGCTTTCAAAGCGGGATTCAAAAGCTGCTAAGTACAAAGGAAAAGACGTCTTTTTGTTATTGGTTTTGCTCTGGACAAGTTTTTTATTGTTTTATGTGGCGTGTTGTCGCTATGTTGTCGCATGTCGCATAACCTATGTTGTCGCATGTCTTTTCGCGATGGTTGCCAGCATTCGTTTCGGCAGCATACTTATGGTTGGTGGAACAAAAAGTGACTTTTCTAACGTTCCAGGAATCTGTCACTAAAAATGTGTCAGTTCAAGGTGTACTGATTTCCTTTTATTTATGGTGGACAGCATTTATGCCACAAAAATTGGTTTGTTGTTCCTTCGAAGAACACGAATTCTGAATACTGGTGGCAATGCTCTCGATTCACAGGCCTGTGGTATTAATAAAAATCTGGTTTTATGTATGCTGCAGAGAGCGGCAATGCACATAGAGCCTATCATAAAAAACATGGAGCCGCTTTCACCCAGTCCACTTGCTATGTTCCTCTCATGAATGACACAATTGTTTGATTGGCTACCTTACTCGGCAGCTCAAAGCAGGATATTATCGCGTGGAAGAAGTTAAGACAGTGATGCAAATTGAGATACGCGTAGCGCACTTTTTCCGTTTGAATAGTTGTTGCTGGAACCCTATGTGGCCAAGGCAAAAGACATAATTAGCGTGAAGATGCTTGGCGCGAACGTCGTTAATTCTGTATTTGACGAGAGCGAGGACTTTTCAAATTTCTGGAGTTGGCACTAGACAGATTTTGGGACCCCAATGTACCTGCCAGACATCTTGAAATCGGAGGAAGAGCAAATTGACCTTTACGTGTTATTGAATATAATGCCAGTATGCCTGGGAATTCACCCTGAAGTTTTAGGCATGGATATTTTCGCAACTGAGTCAAAGAGATATCCATGAAATTTGCGTGGCTTTTACGAAGTGCGCATTTTGTCGGAACCTGCATTCATTTAGGTATTAAAGAATGGCTGATGTCACGAAGCAGATACGGACCAGGCTTCCACTGGATCGATGAAATGAAGGTGGCCAACGAAAGGAGAAGAAAAAAAAAGCAGCTGCTCAAAAACACCAAAGACAGCCAACCCCTCGAAAGTATATAATGAAAATATCGACTCTCAACACACTGCCCTGAAAGAATACAAAACTCGCAGTATATTATTAGCCAGCGATCGCAATTTATTCTGTTCGAGTTTGGCACGCACATTTTACTATCCGAACAGCTGCGCACAATACGACATTTGAACGTCGAATGCACGCGCAACAATTGACGACCTTTGTGTAAACCAGGGATTTATTAGTTGGTGGCACTCGAAAGCACTCTCGCAGGCTAGCACGCTGTTCAAACGGCGCCAACGCCAGCGTCGAAAACATGATACACGCATTACCTAGGGCCTATCCGCTACGTCGCTTTCTGGCGTTCTAGCCGGTTTTGCTTACGCCAGCGTAATCTGATGTAAGATAAAACCAAGAGAAGCGCCCCGCGAGAAAGGTTTCCGTTTCAATTTCAGTTTATTCGTGATTCCGAAATGAAAAATTGTAACGGGACCCTCAATGAATACTAGCAAACAAGGATTTGGATCAAGCAAACACGCAAACGCAAAACGACTGAATCGCAATCAATTATACAGTATCTTGGGGTAAGCAACTGATACTAGCTAAGTGACACAATAGGCAACGAAAAGTAACGAATGAAGGAAAAAGAGACACAAAAGGAAAATAATATGTTCTGTTAACGGCAGATATTGTGAACAAAAATACGATCACAAAAATTAAATGACCAAAAACATAAAGACAGGCAGAAAATATTTTCATTTTATTTCATTTCAAGTCTGCATTTATTTCACGGTTTTTGGTACACAAGGAGGCGGGAGAAAAAGCCACCCAACCTTAGCTTGACGAGGCCCCTGCCTCGTCAAGCTACCGTTACCGTTACCGCTTCCGTTACAGACTAAATACCAGAGAATATTTAGGCGACTTATCCAATGATGGCAATGTAGACATCAGTTTATTGGAAGGAGGCAGGTCAATCCACAAAGAAATGGTCACAAAGGCAAACGTCACCTTTACATAATTTGTGCGCAATGGAGGTTGCAAGTCTGGTCACACTATTGTGTTTTAAAGAACGTGGATCAATAAAATGAAACATTGTCTATGCCACCAGAATGTAAAAAAAAAAAATGGCTATGCTAAATTAAAAAAAATTTAAGACGAGGTGGGATTTTATTGTCACTGAGTAGATCGCGGGCACCGGAGTTAGGCGAGGTATTTGTGAAATTACCGATCGCTTGATTGTGTATACTCTGAATGGAGGATAGATGACAGTCATACGTGTCTCCCCAAGCAGCAATAGCGTACATGGCATGAGAAGGAATGAACGCAAAATACAGGAACAGAAGTAAATGTATAGGAAAACTTGACGAGCCTTTCTGAAGTCCCGAATTCCGAAGGCTGTTTTCCTACTGAGGTATTAGAGTGGACTTCGAACTTCCGGATGGAGTCATGATTGTCACCAAGAAAACAAACAGTATCGCAGGAGGAATACAGTGAGGACGTATGTTTAAGGGTTTAAGGGTTTATGAAAAGGCAATGACCTTTGAGCAGACCTAAAAATCATCAACTGGTTTTGGCTTGGTTTACAAAAGGTTGGTTCTCGTAGCACCATTTTGTGATATGGTGTTCAGTCGCAGTAGCAGCCCCTCTCGAAAATAAATATGGAACATCGGAAGTTTTGCTTTAAAAAATAAATAAATTTGGTACTCCATCCGATATAGGAAACACATTTTTCTAATATTCTGGTTGGGTTCTGCCCTAATTCTTTTTTTATTTTAACAGTCTTGAAGGGACAGCAAACCACCCTTTGTGGAGTACACATCCTCATCTCTTACGAAAGCCAGCGGTTTATATAGTCGGGTAAAGACCGGGAACCTTTTCATAAGTTTATTTAATTTTTGCTGCTTTGCTCACCGAGTCTCGCTCCGCAGTGGGGCGTTTTGAATTTTTTTGGAGCCCCGGGGAGATCTTTTTTACGCGCCCAAATCTCGACACCCTGGCGTGTTTGTTTCGCCTGCATCAGCAAAAAGATGCCAATAAATTGGCGCTAATATTTTAATCTAGCCCTAACTTCCCTAAATCTAAAAGGAGGCCCGACGCATGTCTAACCATGACACTAGCGTTTGTTTGCAAACCACTCTGTCGCTTTCAAAGCGGGATTCAAAAGCTGCTAAGTACAAAGGAAAAGACGTCTTTTTGTTATTGGTTTTGCTCTGGACAAGTTTTTTATTGTTTTATGTGGCGTGTTGTCGCTATGTTGTCGCATGTCGCATAACCTATGTTGTCGCATGTCTTTTCGCGATGGTTGCCAGCATTCGTTTCGGCAGCATACTTATGGTTGGTGGAACAAAAAGTGACTTTTCTAACGTTCCAGGAATCTGTCACTAAAAATGTGTCAGTTCAAGGTGTACTGATTTCCTTTTATTTATGGTGGACAGCATTTATGCCACAAAAATTGGTTTGTTGTTCCTTCGAAGAACACGAATTCTGAATACTGGTGGCAATGCTCTCGATTCACAGGCCTGTGGTATTAATAAAAATCTGGTTTTATGTATGCTGCAGAGAGCGGCAATGCACATAGAGCCTATCATAAAAAACATGGAGCCGCTTTCACCCAGTCCACTTGCTATGTTCCTCTCATGAATGACACAATTGTTTGATTGGCTACCTTACTCGGCAGCTCAAAGCAGGATATTATCGCGTGGAAGAAGTTAAGACAGTGATGCAAATTGAGATACGCGTAGCGCACTTTTTCCGTTTGAATAGTTGTTGCTGGAACCCTATGTGGCCAAGGCAAAAGACATAATTAGCGTGAAGATGCTTGGCGCGAACGTCGTTAATTCTGTATTTGACGAGAGCGAGGACTTTTCAAATTTCTGGAGTTGGCACTAGACAGATTTTGGGACCCCAATGTACCTGCCAGACATCTTGAAATCGGAGGAAGAGCAAATTGACCTTTACGTGTTATTGAATATAATGCCAGTATGCCTGGGAATTCACCCTGAAGTTTTAGGCATGGATATTTTCGCAACTGAGTCAAAGAGATATCCATGAAATTTGCGTGGCTTTTACGAAGTGCGCATTTTGTCGGAACCTGCATTCATTTAGGTATTAAAGAATGGCTGATGTCACGAAGCAGATACGGACCAGGCTTCCACTGGATCGATGAAATGAAGGTGGCCAACGAAAGGAGAAGAAAAAAAAGCAGCTGCTCAAAAACACCAAAGACAGCCAACCCCTCGAAAGTATATAATGAAAATATCGACTCTCAACACACTGCCCTGAAAGAATACAAACCTCGCAGTATATTATTAGCCAGCGATCGCAATTTATTCTGTTCGAGTTTGGCACGCACATTTTACTATCCGAACAGCTGCGCACAATACGACATTTGAACGTCGAATGCACGCGCAACAATTGACGACCTTTGTGTAAACCAGGGATTTATTAGTTGGTGGCACTCGAAAGCACTCTCGCAGGCTAGCACGCTGTTCAAACGGCGCCAACGCCAGCGTCGAAAACATGATACACGCATTACCTAGGGCCTATCCGCTACGTCGCTTTCTGGCGTTCTAGCCGGTTTTGCTTACGCCAGCGTAATCTGATGTAAGATAAAACCAAGAGAAGCGCCCCGCGAGAAAGGTTTCAGTTTCACTTTCAGTTTATTAGTGATTCCGAAATGAAAAATTGTAACGGGACCCTCAATGAATACTAGCAAACAAGGATTTGGATCAAGCAAACACGCAAACGCAAAACGACTGAATCGCAATCAATTATACAGTATCTTGGGGTAAGCAACTGATACTAGCTAAGTGACACAACAGGCAACGAAAAGTAACGAATGAAGGAAAAAGAGACACAAAAGGAAAATAATATGTTCTGTTAACGGCAGATATTGTGAACAAAAATACGATCACAAAAATTAAATGACCAAAAACATAAAGACAGGCAGAAAATATTTTCATTTTATTTCATTTCAAGTCTGCATTTATTTCACGGTTTTTGGTACACAAGGAGGCGGGAGAAAAAGCCACCCAACCTTAGCTTGACGAGGCCCCTGCCTCGTCAAGCTACCGTTACCGTTACCGCTTCCGTTACAGACTAAATACCAGAGAATATTTAGGCGACTTATCCAATGATGGCAATGTAGACATCAGTTTATTGGAAGGAGGCAGGTCAATCCACAAAGAAATGGTCACAAAGGCAAACGTCACCTTTACATAATTTGTGCGCAATGGAGGTTGCAAATCTGGTCACACTATTGTGTTTTAAAGAACGTGGATCAATAAAATGAAACATTGTCTATGCCACCAGAATGTAAAAAAAAAATGGCTATGCTAAATTAAAAAAAATTTAAGACGAGGTGGGATTTTATTGTCACTGAGTAGATCGCGGGCACCGGAGTTAGGCGAGGTATTTGTGAAATTACCGATCGCTTGATTGTGTATACTCTGAATGGAGGATAGATGACAGTCATACGTGTCTCCCCAAGCAGCAATAGCGTACATGGCATGAGAAGGAATGAACGCAAAATACAGGAACAGAAGTAAATGTATAGGAAAACTTGACGAGCCTTTCTGAAGTCCCGAATTCCGAAGGCTGTTTTCCTACTGAGGTATTAGAGTGGACTTCGAACTTCCGGATGGAGTCATGATTGTCACCAAGAAAACAAACAGTATCGCAGGAGGAATACAGTGAGGACGTATGTTTAAGGGTTTAAGGGTTTATGAAAAGGCAATGACCTTTGAGCAGACCTAAAAATCATCAACTGGTTTTGGCTTGGTTTACAAAAGGTTGGTTCTCGTAGCACCATTTTGTGATATGGTGTTCAGTCGCAGTAGCAGCCCCTCTCGAAAATAAATATGGAACATCGGAAGTTTTGCTTTAAAAATAAATAAATTTGGTACTCCATCCGATATAGGAAACACATTTTTCTAATATTCTGGTTGGGTTCTGCCCTAATTCTTTTTTTATTTTAACAGTCTTGAAGGGACAGCAAACCACCCTTTGTGGAGTACACATCCTCATCTCTTACGAAAGCCAGCGGTTTATATAGTCGGGTAAAGACCGGGAACCTTTTCATAAGTTTATTTAATTTTTGCTGCTTTGCTCACCGAGTCTCGCTCCGCAGTGGGGCGTTTTGAATTTTTTTGGAGCCCCGGGGAGATCTTTTTTACGCGCCCAAATCTCGACACCCTGGCGTGTTTGTTTCGCCTGCATCAGCAAAAAGATGCCAATAAATTGGCGCTAATATTTTAATCTAGCCCTAACTTCCCTAAATCTAAAAGGAGGCCCGACGCATGTCTAACCATGACACTAGCGTTTGTTTGCAAACCACTCTGTCGCTTTCAAAGCGGGATTCAAAAGCTGCTAAGTACAAAGGAAAAGACGTCTTTTTGTTATTGGTTTTGCTCTGGACAAGTTTTTTATTGTTTTATGTGGCGTGTTGTCGCTATGTTGTCGCATGTCGCATAACCTATGTTGTCGCATGTCTTTTCGCGATGGTTGCCAGCATTCGTTTCGGCAGCATACTTATGGTTGGTGGAACAAAAAGTGACTTTTCTAACGTTCCAGGAATCTGTCACTAAAAATGTGTCAGTTCAAGGTGTACTGATTTCCTTTTATTTATGGTGGACAGCATTTATGCCACAAAAATTGGTTTGTTGTTCCTTCGAAGAACACGAATTCTGAATACTGGTGGCAATGCTCTCGATTCACAGGCCTGTGGTATTAATAAAAATCTGGTTTTATGTATGCTGCAGAGAGCGGCAATGCACATAGAGCCTATCATAAAAAACATGGAGCCGCTTTCACCCAGTCCACTTGCTATGTTCCTCTCATGAATGACACAATTGTTTGATTGGCTACCTTACTCGGCAGCTCAAAGCAGGATATTATCGCGTGGAAGAAGTTAAGACAGTGATGCAAATTGAGATACGCGTAGCGCACTTTTTCCGTTTGAATAGTTGTTGCTGGAACCCTATGTGGCCAAGGCAAAAGACATAATTAGCGTGAAGATGCTTGGCGCGAACGTCGTTAATTCTGTATTTGACGAGAGCGAGGACTTTTCAAATTTCTGGAGTTGGCACTAGACAGATTTTGGGACCCCAATGTACCTGCCAGACATCTTGAAATCGGAGGAAGAGCAAATTGACCTTTACGTGTTATTGAATATAATGCCAGTATGCCTGGGAATTCACCCTGAAGTTTTAGGCATGGATATTTTCGCAACTGAGTCAAAGAGATATCCATGAAATTTGCGTGGCTTTTACGAAGTGCGCATTTTGTCGGAACCTACATTCATTTAGGTATTAAAGAATGGCTGATGTCACGAAGCAGATACGGACCAGGCTTCCACTGGATCGATGAAATGAAGGTGGCCAACGAAAGGAGAAGAAAAAAAAAGCAGCTGCTCAAAAACACCAAAGACAGCCAACCCCTCGAAAGTATATAATGAAAATATCGACTCTCAACACACTGCCCTGAAAGAATACAAAACTCGCAGTATATTATTAGCCAGCGATCGCAATTTATTCTGTTCGAGTTTGGCACGCACATTTTACTATCCGAACAGCTGCGCACAATACGACATTTGAACGTCGAATGCACGCGCAACAATTGACGACCTTTGTGTAAACCAGGGATTTATTAGTTGGCGGCGTATTCACTCGAATGACTTGCAATACACTCTCTAGCTCCATGCGCACTTGGTGAGTCTGCTTCCCGGCGAGTCTAGTCGTAAAGTATACCGCATGAGAAAGTGAATTGTCTGCGAAGGGCTATCTCGCTTGTTGGTAGGAAAGAATTTATTATCCATATGCGGGAAGAAACTGATGAAAGTAAAATTTCTTAGCCATAGTTTTATCTCCCCAATTTTGTAGTCTGGAGGTAGCTTATCGAACACGTCAATACTAATCATTTTCAATAGCCCTGAATCAGACACGAGCAGATCTCGTAAAGTAAGTTCAACGTCAACCTTCAACTGAAAATTTCCTGCTTTCGCACACAGAACACATCCAGGATTGTGCAGATACCTTTCGATAGACCGCATGTTCTATGCTTGGTCAGGTATCGCGCCGCTACATATCGGTGGAAACCTTTCCGTCGAAAGACCGGCCAGTGGCAGGACTATTGCCCTGGGCCGCAAACAGCCACAAGGTGCACCCAGTGTGGCGCTATTGACGCACCGGAGCAGCATTATTTCACGCCGATACGCACTGTCTGTGTAGGAAGGCGTTTTTCGGGCTCCACCCAGTGCACGTACCGGTCTCCTCCTCGCGAGACCTACACCAATGCAGCCTGCACCGTGCCCAACCAGGATATTTTTTCTGCCGTCGCCAAACGAAAGGAGAAGTTGGAACCACCCAAGCAAGATGGCGGCAAGAAGTAACAAGAAGCCGGGCTGACCGCATCAAGCGATGTACGTCGTCTCTGGTAACAAACAATGCACCAACAGGTGGAGAGTCTTCTCTTGCCTCCGTCTGCTCACATGGTTTTGGTTGTTGTCAGTCTAACGCAGCACGTCCTAATCTAATGGCAGACATAATTCGAGAATCGCGCACTATTAGGCTTGGAATCACGTCCCCCAAAGCGGAAAACGCAGCTGTTCTAAATGAACACATGTCACTCAAAGCTCGCAAGCAAATGGCCACACTTCAGTATGAAAAGCAGCATTCCAAATGCCACAAAACGCCAAGCACCATGCATGCCAATTCTGTAAACTCAAGCATCCCCTCCACCCGCCGCGGTGGCTCAGTGGCTAAGGCGTTGCGCTGCTGAGCACGAGGTCGCGGGTTCGATTCCCGGCCGCGGCGGCCGCTTTTCTGATGGAGGCGAAAAGCAAAAACGCCCGTGTGTACGAGATTTCGGCGCACGATAAAGATCCCCAGGTGGTCAAAATTGATCCGGAGCCCTCCACTACGGCGCGCCTCATCGCCTGTGTTGCGTCGGCGCGTTAAACCCTACAATCAATCAATCAAATCAAGCATCCCCTCCCCCTTATAGGTTGTTAGAAAATTAGCAACCTGTAAAAAATCGAGATTTACAGGAGAACAAAAAACTGAATATACGCAGTCACACGAATCCTCGTAGGAATACTAATCACCATGCAGCCCACCATAGACGCAATTATAGCAGAAATGCACAATATCAAACGGATAATTATCACCAGAAAAGCAACAAACGTGCTCGTGGTAGACATCACAAATGTTGACACCCCTGATTCTGCTCAACAACGTACCAGGAATGCAGAAAATCACCCGAATTTGGCAGTGGAACTGCAGGGGCTTCTCACAGAAGAAATATGTCCTACATAAGCGTATTCGAAATGTAGATACACCGACCCCTGATATTATAACTGTACAAGAAGTTGTAAAATGTGTAAAACATCCGGGATATAATATAATCTTCAAACCAGTATTGAACTCAAGCTCCCAATTAAACGGCTACCTACGCAAGTACTGCCCATAGATAATGATGAATTCGGGAAACAAAGCCTCACCAATCAGTGTTCTCGAAACAGTGTAGACCTTAAGATCTACAAATCTGGAACGCACAACTAACCCAAGACACAAAATTGCCCACGAGAACATTAAACTCTAAGAACCCTGCTAACGATGCAGACTCACATCTGCTACATTTGTGGGTGGCACAGAAACGCCTTCGTCAGCGGTGCAGAGGCCATAAACACAATCGTAAGTATAAGTGCAAGCTCGCCGCATTAGAAATGCAAATAAAAGAACATGCAACATACCTTGCACAAGGTCAAAGGGACGACATCGGCAACCAGGTCCAAGGTATCCTGAGTATAAGCGCACTCAGCATTTAATGAATCACCTAATAAATCCCAACCATTCCAAAGAAGAGCTGAATCACAGGCTTACTCACACCATTCAAAATTACCAGGCTCTGATGGAGCACTCCTAAACGAAATCATAGACACGTATTTACATAAAGGCACCCATGATACACTTCCAACCTACGGCGGCCCAGAAAACCCCGAAATAGACAAAAAGATTTCCGAGGGAGAAGTTAGAGAAGATATTCTTAAAGTTGGACCGAACTCTGCGCCGGGTATAGACCAGATTACAGATAGAATGCGAAGGAATCTTGTTGATGGCTCTATTATAACCCTCCCGAACTTTAGTCACCTTTAGGCTCAAGGCACTTTGGCTCAATCCTGGAAACACTCAAAAATCACACATATCATCAAACCAAGAAAACCACTCTCTTTTAAGCATCTTAGACTGATATCCCTCCCCTCCTGCCAAGACAACCTCATGAAACAAATGCTATACAACAGTTTGGTCATGAATTTACAGCAGAAATTACGCCTTCCAAATACAATTGGTTTCTGACTAAAGCTATCCAATAGGACATTATTCTTCAACTGAACCCACTAAATAATCATGCCGCAGCAAAAACATGTCACAGCCGATATACTATAACTAATTTGCCAAAAATGTTTGTTTGGTAACTAACTAAATGTTTGATGACTAAAATGGTAAATAAATAATTGATAATGTTTAAACACGGCGTCTGCGATCGGCTGCCGGCGGCGCCCCGTTACCGCGGCCGTCCAATTCGGCCGGGGAGAGCGTAAATTCGAAGGGGCCGTTCCGCCGTTTCCCGTCGAACCGTGCCGCACGGAGCCGATGGTTGAAAGCAACAGCCGTACTTGCTTCGGTGGTCCGCGAAATGGCTTTTGACAGCTTCTGCCCTCCGTACGACAAAAATTAACGGCCATAGCTGCTTTTAGGAATGGAGAGCAATATACAGCACCTGGCAAAGCATTTATGTCAGCTAAGGTAGCGACTAGACGGGTTTATTTCAAATGCGCTGTCCCGCACTACGCTCCAAGAAACGGTCTACAGTGAAACCTCGATATATCGAACAGCGCGGTGCCCGCGTGAAACTTCGATATAGCCAGAATTCGATATGTAAAATTGCGTAAAAAACGCGTCATAAACTGGTACAAATCAATAAATTGACGAATCATGTAGTAAATACTCAACGTTACTACATTATTTTCAGTTGTAAATTTGGGCGGCGCTGCCCGGAACCACCACCGATCCTTCTCTCTGTGGCGCTGCAGTCGCAACCGGCTCGGTAGACGGGGCGCCCGCAGGCGGTTTCGCTTATGCTTCTCCCTTCGCGTTCCAGTCAGCGCTCGGCGCATACTTTCTCGTGCGTGTGTGGGCGCGTGGGTGGGCGCACACATCTGGTAATTATTTACATTCTCGGACGCAAATAGCTACAATAAACAGCAGACACAATGACATTTTTATAGCCCCTTGTGTGGTTCTTCCGGGTTCTTTTCTTGCCGAAGCCGGCAAGTAGCCGCCGTAGTAGCCTCGCAGTAGCCGGCGCATTCAGTGCCCCGATCTCCGGCGTTTCTTGTTCGCGCGGTCGTTCTCCGTAGTGTTGAATGCGCGATGCCGTTCGAGTGGCACGTTTAGTGATTTGCCAAGCGACTGTATTCCATTGATGTGGGCCTCTGCATGTGAGGCTGAGGCAGACGATGCCGGCCTGCTTCGTTCCCGGGTGTACCAGCAGCAACAATTAAGAGCAACACGGACAGGCACTTCTTCTCGGCTCCCAAAGATGCGGCGCTTCGATCGCTATGGCATAAGGCCATCCCGCGTGCGGATAAGGAGCTTTCGACAAAGTCCAAAGTGTTCGACTGCCATTTTCACGTACAGGACATCGACAAATGGTACGTACACAAAATGACGTTCACTCTGAGGAATTCTCTGCGCGCGTCATCAAATCGTATTTGGTGACACGCATGCATTTCTATTCCAGATTCCTTCAGTGAGAACGCCCCTTGAATGTGTAGGTTAAGTCGGCGCGCTAACGCGCTAAGCTACAGTACGCACGCTGGCAAAGTTGGAGTTTGTTGTAAATGAAAAAAAAAAACCTTGCATACATGTATCTATTGATTATTTTTTTCTGTTAACATGCTTGGTATTTTGTAGCCATATTCACCGTAAGCAAAAAAGATGTGGAGTTGATTTCTAAATAAAAATGCTTGCATATGTTTCTATTCATTACTTACTTTGTTTCTCTTAACGTGCTTTGGTGTATTGTAGCCATGTTCACCTTAAGCAAAAAAAGATGTGGAGTTGATTGTAAATAAAAAAAAAAAACGTTGAATATATTTTTCTACTTTGTGTCTGCCGTAAAGTGTGTACTGTGAAAACCAATGAATTGCTGAAACGAACTTTATGCTTATTGACATGTAAGCTGGTTTAACTTCGTCAGTTAATTGACTAAATAATTCTTTCAGTTAGAGATATTTCGCCTTTTGCAGAAATGTCGCTTCTTAGTGACGTTTGGTAAAGCTAACTGTTGTCAGGGCAGAACATGGAAAAGATACTATTCTAAAAGGGACGTCGAGAAAATTAGGAAGTTTCGTCTTCGAGTGGCCTGAATTGCTAGAGCCACTAAGTGACGTAGCTCCAATGCTGACCTTGCTTCTTTGGCTGGAAACAAAATGAGCGGTTTCATGATTTTTTTATAAAATTCGGAAGAGTCAATCAACTAACCTTTAACGGAGGCTTATTCTATGCTACCAGCTCGCTGCAGACCGTTCACCGCTCGTGGTGGACTGCCAGCGAGTAGCCGACGCAAGCGCTCGCAAAACTACGATGCGCTTCGGCTGACCTGTTGAAGAAAGCAAAGCAATGAGCCGTAACGAACGGCTTTTACGCCCCACATTAGCGATCCTGAGCAGCTACTGGAAAGTACTCTGGCCTAGATGTAGTCTGGACGCGGACAACTTGGCGGGTAGCGGGTAGTCTTTAATATTATCGCGCGCTAACGTCATGAGAAGGCCGAAGAGGCGTTGGGAGAGGCGCCGTTGCACGCGACGAGCAGCGGCCGGGTAGAGCAAAATGCGGCGGTCCCGCCCTCTCGCGGAACGCAGAGAAACGGAGACGCCGGCGATGCACGGCGCATGGGGAGAGTTTTATAACTGAACCTATCTACTAACGTTGGTAAATACTCACTTAGAGTTTCAAAAAAAATTGCTGCAGCAGGGTAGCCAGCTTCTTGTCGGCAGCGGCGCGTTTAAACACGGCTTTCTCAACGTAGTCCAAACTTTCCACAAGCGATATGCCGGTGCCTTCCATACCACTGCAGTAGCGGCGCAGTAGGGCCAAAGCCGGTGAAGCCTCGGTCGAGTCGGGAGCGCTGCACTATCAGCGCCCTGCGGGTTCAACATCGGCAACGTCTTTCGTTTCTCCGCTCAGTAGTAACCTCCTCCACGCTCTCCCACGTCCGTCAACTCCGCCATTGTTCCGGTGCTGTCGTCAACGCAAAACAAAGTGATTAATGCTTATGCTTTGTTGCTCAGCAACGTGCCCTATCTTCGATGACTCATTTCTGTAGCGACTTCTCAAAATCTTCAAAGGCAGCTTTGCCAGTGTCGGTTTTGCCATGGCTACTGCCTTGGCTTTTATGGCACCCTTATTCTCCAGCAGACTGCTCAATTTGCTTCTTGGCATGCCTAAGCTTCGGCGACGCTCGCCTTCTTTTCACCACTCTGAAGCAGCTGAAGTGCGTCCAATGTTTCGGCAAAAGTCAGGGTAGTCAGGTTTTCAATGTATGTTTTTCAGGTAAGGGGCCGCGCCACCGCAGTCGGCATGCCACGCTCACCCTTCACGTTTGTACAGGTCAGTTACTTAAAAACGTGCTGTTACCGAGAAAATTATGTCTGTCTTGTTGCGGTGTCATGGCTCCCGATTGTTTTAAGCGTATCCGTTCATCTGCCTTGTATGTTTGGCGCCTGCTGCTACCTGGCGGTGATGTGGAAGCAAACTGTTGGGAATGACCTTCCCAGCGCTGCTCCCAGGTTGTGACTCGCATCCAGCCCGTCACCGATCTAGGGAATCGGCCATCCCGACGCTGTCACCGCTGTTGGGAGTGGGCCTTATCACCGCAGCCTCCACTGTTTCGACTGGCCATCCAGTGCAGTCACCGCTGTAGCGACGTTGCCTTGCTCCGTCCGCTATCGACGCGGCGCAGAGCAGAGCGAAGAAGTTCTCGAGCCGACAAAAACTTGAAGTAACATTTATATACAGTATGTACAAGGTAAGCAAACGTTACATGACTCGCACAAAGCCGACAGCACCCTTTCAATCGGAGCCTCCGAAAAGTGCCACCGGAGAGAAGCCGCCGAGGAATGCCGACGATCAAAGCCTCCGGGCTTGTTTTATACCCCAGGAAGTTCGTTGGGGCCCCGAGAAGCTCGAATAGCTCCAATCAGGGCACTCGCTGCCTGAAGTTTGAATTCGGACGAATGATAGCGAAGCGGTGAGCCAGCTGCACCGCCAATGGGGAAAGGGAGGGCGACGCCCCCGCCGTCTCCGTGACCTCGCCTCCAGGCGTAGGGAGATGCCCTTATTTGGTCGTTCCCAGATGCGGGATTCGGCCGCGTCGCCGCGACGAGAGGGAGAGGCGCCTTGACGGCTTGATACGAGGCGTGACTCAGCCTCGCTGTCGGCACGCGCCTCGTGCAACGCATTTGAGCCAGGCGCTCTGGCACAACAGCACCCCCGCCGCCAGACAATGCGCCGTGACGACGAGCTGCCTCCCCATGGCTTGGATGCTGGGCGCACTCGTTCACCAGGCTCATCCAGGTACACCTCCAGTGCCACAAGGAAAAGGGCGGCTCCACCAAGTTCCTCTCCATGAACAGTACCTCGCCGTGCTGCCAGGTGGTCTCGACCAGCTTCGTCCGGCTTCTTCTGTTCTGTCCTCAGCACCGGTTGCTCATCGTTTGTGGAGATTGGAGAGAACCGACCGACAATAGGCAACATCAGCGCAAGGAAGCACCCTCTGTCCTCTGTCAGAACACCAAACTCCAAATGTTGACAACTCTCCTAGCTAAGTGTCCTATCCCAACTTTGGACCATCTACACTAAGAGGCCCATGCGGGACGTAGAACTCTTAAAGAAGAACTCACACTAAGTGTCAAACGTAAACACACGACATTAAATGATAACTAAAGTTGATTACTTGCAAATCACGCGGTTCCGAAATAATCAATTGAGGCATGCAAATGAGGGCAATATTTTGCTCCCATCTACCTGCTACTCTAAAATCTGCTCACGAAGAGGCGAACGAAAGACACGGGGAGGACGAAGGCGGACCTACTTAGAACGCCCGGCTTAGTGCGTCAGCGTTAGCGCTACAACCGGCTACTGAGAACGCAAACTTCTTCACTGCCCACACGACGCAGCCACATTCCTTTGCGGATGTAATGAAGCCTCTTCCCTGCAAGTTAGCTTGCGGCTTAAGTACAAAACTGGTCGTTCCCGGCCGTTAGCATCCTCTTGGCATAGTACAACTCCCATGCCACGATCCTTCGACCGCACGGAATTGCGAAATCCTAGGAAAAGTCGGGGATCGTTACAACTGGCTCCTCGCTCAAGGCTCGCTTGAGCGTTGATGAAACGCGTCCTCCTATACTTAGTGCCCCATTTCACCCCCACTGGCTCCGTCGTTCTGGAGGGCGTCAGTCAAAGGACTAGCCAGTGTGGAGTAATCCTTGACTTAGCGGTTGGTCGGCGATAGTCCACGACTGCGGTCACTTTGATTTCCGACTGTCTGCGGCGGCCGCGCTACCACTGCCAACTGCCTTAGTTACGTCACTGCTGCGCAACCTAGGTGACACTTTTCACTGATAGGCCTGCTTCTTTGAGCCTGCTCAGCAAGACTCGTAAGTGCTCTAAATGCTCCTACCCATGTGCTAGAAAAGCTGGCGACATCGTCGAGGTAAGGAGCGCGTACTCTTGACAGGCTACGAAACACCCCATCCATTAGTTTCGAGAAGCAATACGGCGCACTTTTGAGGACCGAAGCTAAACATGACGGGAACGGACTGTACGAACGGGGAAACCACGAACGCAGCGTTACAACTTGCTTTTCCCCCCGGGCTAGTTTCATCATTCGAAACGCGTTCTCTTTCCGCTGTCATATACAAGCCATCGCCCGGCTTACGCCCGTAATGTCGCGCGGAGCTGACTTCAAGGCCAAATACAGCGGCAGGCACGCACGCCTCCCAATCGCGGTTTCGCTCAAAGCAGAGGGCTCTGAACTTTCGCTTTCGCACTGTGCGCCTTCGCTCCACTGGCTTGAAATGCGGGTGAAAGTGCCCCACCCTTGCTTTCAAGCAAGTCATCGCGAACTGGGGACAACATTGAGTTCACCTAGCAGCGCCCCGGCCACCTGGATTTCCCCCCCCCGATGGAGATGACGTAACGCGCTTCGGCCGTCGGCGGCTCCACTAAGCTACTGCCAGAACTTCGGTCCGCTCGCCGCTAGGCCTTCGTTGCTCGCTTGTCTCCCGTGTCCCGTTCGCAGCCTTGCCACAGCATCGGCCGAGTTAGAGCTCGCACCCGAAGGAACACCTGTTTCCGTGGGCTCTAGCGGCTCCGACTGGCTAGCCTCGCTGTGCACACTTTCCCGCGAAACCTCTATATCTCGGGCACTGAGCGCGCGCCATATGAAAGCCGTCCTCCAAGGCCTCCCCAGATTCTGAGCATTCTGCCGAGATCATTGAACCCGAGGCCGACACATAAACGCGATCAGCGGACCCGCACGGCCCTCTATCGAACGTCTCAGCAAGTGCGTTATTAAGGTACGCCATTGCTCTCAGAGACGGCGGTACGGTCTCTGTCAACGCCATTCGCTACGAGCTCACCGGATTTCTCTCTCGGCAGCGCTTCGACCTTGAGGTCGCTTTCGCGCAACAGCCGATAGGAAACCGGTGACAACGTATTCTTCGTGTCGCCCGGCTGCGTTTCTCCACCGAAGGGTTTCACGCACCCCCGCTCAGATGCTGGTGGTTCCACTAGCTACCGTGACTGTTTTCGGTCGGCTCGTAGTTCGGGCTAAGCTGCTCGGCGTCCTTTCGCGTCTCGCTCGCTGGGGACGAGTCAAGTTTCTGCGAGAGCTTCCCCGCCTGCGAACTCGTAACTGCCATGCACTGGCCACTGCTCGCGGACTGTGCGCGCGTTTCGAAATCTTTATTCCGAAGCGGCTTCTCTGCCTCTGCGCCGTTGTCGTCTTCCTCGCTCGTTTATCTGTCCAAGAATGCGAGTGCGGTCGCTTCGCGTGTGCCCCGGGACGCTCCGTCTTCCGGCCCTGACCTCTCAACAACGAACGGCGGGCGTTGGCCCTGACTTCTCGGACCGTTCGCCTGAGAGAGAGAGAGAAAAGACTTTATTCAAAGCGTCCGGCATGGGAGGGAGCAAATCCGGCCACGCAGGGCGCGGTGCTCCCCCGTCTTACACTACGTCTACAGTCCTATAGGCGTGTGTGGGCCTAGATCCCGAGGCTACCGTGCCCCGGCCCCGCTAGGACTACTCGGGCTCCCTCTAGGCGTTCCCTTTCGCCTCTGCAGGGCCAGAGCTGCCTCGAGCTGTTGGGCGCCTGAACTGTTGCACAAGTCACGCTAGGCGCCGGCGAACCCTGCCGGAGCTCCGACTCCAGCCTCATATCAACTCGAGCCACTCGAGCTGCCTTTCGGCTTCCCGTTTCTGCCTTTAGGCTTCCCATTTCTGCCATTAGGCTTCCCGTTCCTGCCTTTCGGCTTCCTTTCTCTGCCATTCGGCTTCTTCGCGCTCACGACGCTCTTTCTTTTCGGCCTCCTAGTGCTCCTTGCGCTCTTTGGCCTCCTCGCGCTCCGGGCACGCTTTGGCCTCCTCGCGCTCTCGGCGTTCTTCAGCTTCTTCGCGCTTCCGGCTCTCTTTAGCTTCGCCGCGCTCCCAGCGCTCTTTAGTCTCCTCGCGCTCACGGCGCTCTTTGATTTCAGCCCTGGCCTCATTGACTTCCTCAGCCGTTACGTTCTCCTTCCGCATGATCTCAACGATCGCATGCTTCAGTTTCGCACGGCCTAAGTCAAGGGCCAGCTTCTCGCAAATTTCGATGAGTTCCTTCACTCTAAGGTCCTCCATTGTTTGCACTGGCCTCTTGCTGCTTACCCACGCTAAAATTCCCTCGCCGTACCTATAATATCGAGCTACTAGTAAGGCACGCCCAAGTATTTCCCTACGCTCCTTTGTTTACACTCTCGGCACTAGCCCTGGTTTCAACACACTTTCTCTAGTCTTGAAACAATCAAAGTTTTCATAATACTCCACACAGCCCTTCTCTAAACAACCATAACATGTGCTAGAGAAGTCTGGTGAACTGAAAGAAAACGTTGAGCGCTTACCGCACTATATAAGTACTAGCCGTTGCCGGTCGATCCCGCAGCTGCCATCCACTGTTGGGAATGACCTTCCCAGCGCTGATCCCAGGTTGTGACTCACATCCAGCTCGTCACCGATGTTAGGAATCGGCCATCCCGACGCTGTCACCACCGTTGGGACTGGGCCATCTCACCGCAGCCTCCACTGTTTCGTCTGGCCATCCGAGCGCAGTCACCGGTGTAGCGACGTTGCCTTGCTCCGTGCGCTATCGACGCGGCGCAGAGCAGAGCGAAGAAGTTCTCGAGCCGACGAAAACTTGAAGTAACATTTATATACAGTATGTACAAGGTAAGCAAACGTTACATGACTCGCACAAAGGCGACAGCACCCTTTCAATCGGAGCCCCCGAAAAGTGCCACAGGAGAGAAGCCGCCGAGGAATGCCGAGGATGAGAGCCTCCGGGCTTGTTTTATACGCCGGGGAGTTCGTTGGGGCCCCGAGAAGTTGTAATAGCTCCAATCTGGGCACTCGCTGCCTGAAGTTTGAATTCCGACGAATGGTAGCGAAGCGGTGAGTCAGCTGCGCCGCCAATGAGGAAAGGGAGGGCGACGCCCCCGCCGTCTCCGTGACCTCGCCTCCAGGCATAGCGACATGCCCTTATTTGGTCGTTCCCAGATGCGGGATTCGGCCGCGCTGCCGCGATGAAATGGAGAGGCGCCTTGGCGGTTTGGACGAGGCGTGACGCAGTCTCGCTGTCGGCGCGTCGCGTCGTGCAAGGAATTTGTGGCAGGCGCTCTGGCACAACAAAACCCAGGACCAATGATTAAAGCACAAGAAGCAGTTTTTCTATACCAGAGATAACGCATTAGCAGAGTGTTCCGCCTTCGCCTCACACCTTCGCCACACTTTTCTCCGCCGTTTTCTTTCTGTCTTCGCTCGTTCGATTACTACGCCATCACCGTCGCCGTCGCCGCCGCCAAACCCAAACAGCGTCCGCGAAACTGCTGGGTACTAAAAACAACAGCCAAGGAAGCATATTGCGCTTCGCATTGTCTAAGCGCCGTCAAGAAAAACACATACGTAACATGAAAAGCGCTGACAACTGCTATCGGCTAGTTGGATCAGCAAGGATCCCTAAAACTCCGCTCAGTCGCTTCGAAAGAAGACAGAACCAACAGAAGTATGAGGGCTAGGACATATATAACAGATTTCTTGAATGCGGCCTTTCTTGGTACAGGTATTGTTGGGAAGGATCGCATTAGTACCTGGCCTTTAGAAGTTCTACTTCATTTTGTTTAGTTAAATATTATTCGTTCGCCCACAGGATCGCCCACAGCCCGCCGTAGCAAAATAAATTGATTTACTCATTCACATGGATACATTCACCATTAGTTCACCGGCTTGTCAAGCACTGGTTGATATCGGGTCAAGAAATCACCAATAATTTCTTGAAGCTAAAGCGTACACTGCGGTATGTTTATAGAAAAACAGGTGTGCTCTCAGCGCTGTTTGTACAGGGCAGGGTGCATAGAAACGCACTGATGCTAGTATGGCGCCGTTAGGGTTTTTTTACTTTCAGCGCTTCTAGGTAATGAATAGCGAATACAAGAGCACTATGTCGATAGGGTGCTTGACAACAAAGTAAAGCTATTCCGCCTCTCATTTTAAAACGTAAACATACATATTCGCTACAACTTTTCCTTTATTTTAATACCTCTCCCGCGGTGCCGCTGCTGCCTGTGTATGCTGGTGAATCCGAAAGCTTGTGAATATTTGTGGCGAAAACAACGTCTTATGAAATCGTAACGAAGTTGAGCGATTCATCGACAGCTTATTCTTTCAACTCAGAAAATGACGTACGTTGTCTTTGAGCTGCAATTATTAAGAACAATTGGTGGCTCTAAAAGCCGCAAAAAAACGCAAACCAGACACTGCTTGCGAACCCCGATGAATCGCGGCAGTGGTATTGCTGTGCCGGCTGTATATTCGCCAAAGCTGCAATATATTATCGATAACAACGTATTGTGTAGCGTAATTCGCAGCCACCACTTCTTTCGAGCCTTTGTGTGACCGTACGCATACTCGCAAGCACTCTTTCGTCTGCTGAAAGTCATCAACCGAGAAATCCGACATCGCCACGCCGTGAACGACACCGAGGGTGAGAAGCACTAGGACGGAACTTGTGTGTATTGTGTGGATGAGTGTTTTCGTCCGCCCACGATTATGCACTGAACGCTTATTAAATGATTTGGGGTTCAGTAAGTGCACTATAAATGACAAACGCCACATGAAAGACAAGTCATATCCCAGTGCTTCACACCCTCGGTATCGTTCACGGCGGAAAGGTGGTGTGGTTTATTGGCCCGAAATGAAACAAAGTGAAACGTCTGCTTCCGTGTTTTAATGTGATCTCGTGTTCGCGCGTAGCGCCTTCTCGTGTAGCTCGCTGTATTCTTGGGGCGGTGCCGTCGGATTGCGGAAGCACATTGCGAGGTCTTAAAGGTGTTGTGCCACCAAATTTGTTGCTTGTGCATTCTTTCTTTCAAACGTTTTATATTTCGTTAGAAAGCATGATACATGCTCTCACGTGCACATATTCTGAGTAAAAAAATTATTATCGCACGATTCATGTGAACAGGATTCGGTTTCGGTTTCTGGGCGCCGATTAAAGCAGTGACGTCACAGTGTTGCGCGGGCGCTCTGCCACGTGTGTCACCATGCGGCGCAGCGGTACGCTGCGATTTTACTGCGGTGTCTGCTCCCGCACACACGTGCTTCACCACGGAAGTAAACACGCTGACTGGTCATGTCACGCCGCGACAGCTCCAACCATGTTAATGCAATTGAATATGCAAACCATTCCCCTTTAAAAAAACGCTCAAAAAGAAAATAAAGGTGCCCCCCGCCGGGATTGAACCAGCAACGTTAACCGAGCGGGCGCGACGCACGAGACCACTGCGCCACCACACGAAAGGTTCCAGAATGCGAAATAGCCGGTGTACTAGATGGAGGCGCATTCTAGGAGTCGTACGTCAGTGTTTACTAGCTAGTTCACACAATTCCTGCCTTGTAAACTGAAATTTCTTAAATAGCGCTTGCGCAGCAAGGTTCCGCGAAGCCCCCGCAATAGCTTATCGCCATTAACTCTGCTGCTTGGCGAAAGCGCTCGCAAAAATAAGTGTGCCCGGCGGCTACTGCGATTTTGCACTGTAGGAATAGTGCTTGCCGTACTTTGGTTTTACGTATTACATTAAAAACCTTTGCCGCTACTGATCTCTTATTACCCAAATTACCCGACGTAACTCTTCTTCTGCACGAAGCTGACCTTATATTTTCTACAGGCGAGCCGATCGCACACGCATTCCGGGGTAGCGGCGTCGCCGAAGAGCACGGCCGAAGCGTCGAACGCCAAAATACGGATCGCATTAGCGCTAGTGTTGAGTTGTATGGGCTTCATGGACCTTACTGAGTTTATTACACTCCAGAAACTAACAAAATAGAGCCGCGTTCATCGCGGCACGAATGTTGTCGGGGCGCAGTTTTCGCGTCTCGGTCGATTCCCGACGACGCGTCGGGCGAGCAGTCAGGCGACCGGTTTTGTTGGCGTCTTCGGTCGGCGAGTCAGTCACACTACGGCGCCTTTACATCGGCCGACGTGTTTTTGTCGCTGTCGGCGTAGTGTGGCAACGCGGTCTGGCAATTCGGCCGTTGCCCGATGTTTGGCGCCGACTGGTCGGCGTCCGTTCGTCGTCGCGTCGGCCTAATGTGTCTGATATGACCAAGCGACCAAACAAACTGTGGTAACTGGAGTTCACGTTGGCGTCGCTCGAGTCGCTAACGTGGTATGACGTCACAAACTTTGTTATGTTGGCAATTCACTGACGTCATGGTTAGTCGCGCTAGCGGTGGGTCCCGATCTCCAGAAGAGCATTTAGGTACTCTTTAAAAGCGAATTAAAATATCTATTAAGAGCTTGCTGTACCCAGCACTTCGTGTTGATGGTCCTTGTATACAGAGAAAGCCTACAGCAGGCTTTTTACAGACTTAAAATTTGGTGGCACAACACCTTTAAGCTGCTTCGCACCTAAAAGGTTATACCATGTTTCTCTTGTTTTTCTCTTTTTTTGGGACATTGAGGCTGCGGCAAGAATACAACTCGAAAGAAAAGATAACCGCCCGTCTGCGACGCGTGTTCTCTAACGGTATGGGCAGACATGGCTTCTCAAACCCAGCATCTTCCCATTCAATTACTTGCGACGCTAGAACACCCATCGCCCTTTCCCCACTCTGCCCATTCATTCTTCCTTTCCCAAACCGTCTTGACAAAACTTTTCTCGAAGCCAACAAACACGAGCACGCAAACGTGTGAAAAATACAGCTGATTTCATGGAGCACATCGCTGCTGCAGCTGGCTGGGTTGGCCCTGGGCTTTCCGGCTGGGTAATATGCTTTCCGCCAGACCGGACAACCATCCATCAGCCACACCGGAAAAAGCTCCAACGCCCGAACGCCTGTCGATTCCCTTCCGCTCCGCGGCTCATCCTTCCTTGCGTCCAGCTAATTTCATAGATAACGCTGAAACAAATGTTCCAAATCCCGAATCGCCTTGCCTCCTTTTTTACTGTGGCCCCTCTATTGGGATCTCTCTTTCTTCCTTCGCATTTCGTTTTAAACAGCGGTTCTTTGTTGAGGGAAGTAATGATTAAAAGTTTGCTCGTTTCGGGCTTCTTTCAAGTCTTTCTGTAATAAGACGGCCACATGCGACAAAAAATGAAAAGCCACTGTGCGTGTTTGCTTTTCACGTCAGTTGCGGTTGAACCACGGACATCCCGCCTAATCGGGTGACGGTAAGCGGGGACAAAAGTACCATAAATCTTACGCTGGACTCGTGCATCCCTTTCATAGTTTTTTACCTTGCGGCTTCCTCAAAACCTTCCTTTTTCGGTCACGAGACATCTGACAGCAAGAGAGCTCTTGCTTTCACCGTATTTTTGTTCATTGGGTAATGGTTACGATCAGCTTCCATCGTGGCTGCCCCCTGGGACAGCCGACAAATAGATCTTCGTGGAGAGCAAACACTCGTAGCAAACGCGCTCATTACTTTCAGGACATCGTTGAAAAACGCAGCTGGAAGAGCCGGTGAAAATGTGGGGTTTATAATAAAGCTTTGAGCCCGAGGCGGAAATCTTCAGGGATATAGGTAATCGGAATTGTTCGTACTGTTTGCACATCGTCTTTATACCACTACTGTACTTCGACTTAGCTGTCCTTTAATGCGGACGAAATAACAGGACGAGCTGTTTTGCAACCTCAATATTCCCGTTCGGTCCGTCCATCCGTCCGTCCGTCCGTCTGTCCGTCGGTCCGTCCGTTCGTCCATCCGCCTGTCTGTCTGTCTGTCTGTCTGTCTGCCTGTATGTCTGTCTGTCTGTCTGTCTGTCTGTCTGTCTGTCTGTCTGTCTGTCTGTCTGTGTCTGTCACTCGATTCAACCACCCGGCCAAATAACCGTTGAGGACCCCCTCTCACGGTCGCTTTATTCTCCTCTCAGCCCCCTTTTTCTTACGCGAGGCCCATCAGCTTACCTTGGAAAAATAACTGCATTTCATTGTTCATTTTTCCTGCACAGCTGCGGCATCACCAAGGCCCAATGGTAACGGAGGAAGAAGGCAATTCATCCAGCAGAAGGCGTTTAGAAGATGAATCTGCACTCAAGATTAATCTGCACTCGACTCACGCAAAATACTGTGCATCCGCACGCATATACGCGCACAAAAAGAATGAAAAAAAGTTGAGGTCCCTACTTCGCGTAAGATTAGAGTGAAAAAAAACATCGCCCTTTAAATATAACAAAACGTAACACATTTAAATACGTATAAAATCTATATGTCTTTCCTTTCTCCAAATTCCTGTGGCCGGTGTCAATTTTATTAGCTACCACGTTCCAAAGAGACGGGCTTCCGTGCAACTCTCGGCAGTTCCTAAAGAAAGATAAAACGTTTCGCTCGAAACGTCAATATTGCGTTGTAATACATTATACCAGTTTGTGCTCTTACAATACAAGCCCGACTGAATCAAAACAGCGACTGGCGATACTAACACTCTGAAGGAGGCTTACTGGTGACGAGCTGATTAGGCAATCGACTTTTGCTACGCGAGTCTCAAAGTCATGGCCGCGGAACCAGTGTAAGGAGTAGAAAGAGACACAGAATAAGATAGGTCACTGATCTCAGATGGTAGCTACAATTGAAAGAGAAGATAGCTACTTTAAATCTTTCGAGTAGTGAAGATGTAAAATGGCTGCTTGAAGAAACCGCGAGATAATAAAAAAACCCGCCCGCATCTTCCCACGGGGGGAACTCGAGTAAATGCGTCGCATAGTGGTGGGGGTATCGCGTGAATGTTGCGTAATTGGGTATGGTTTGGGAATGCTTAATTGTTATTTCGTCTTCATTACTCTTATTTATTGAATGAAGGAGAAGCGAAGGCAAGGAGCGAAAAGTGAAAGTCTGTCTTTCTAGCTTGGTGCCGTCAAGCAAAGCGTCAAGTCAAGCGAAAGCCAAGCAAAGACGCCCTTGACTTAATTCCGAACGCGCGCTCCGCCGTTTATATACACACGGCCGCGTTCGAGGGAGAGGAGTAAGGGGGAGAGACGCGCATGCACACACTTCCGTACACAAGCGCGCGAACTTTCCACGCACCCACCACGCCGTTATCACGTGTACACGCCCTGCCGCCGTTACCGTTGAGCGCGACGCAGCGCACGGGTAGCTACGACGCATGCGCGCACAGACGCGCTCCCCCCGCACCGCCGCAGCTGTTGTTGAGAGCGACGGAGCGCACGGGGTACACGCGCTCCTCCCGCACAGCCGCACCTGTTGTTGAGAGCAAGGAGGGTACGGTGGAGAGACGCGCACCTGCGCCTCGACGCGACGCGCATGTGCAGTGAGCGTGTGGACGGCGCCGACAACATCGACGAGTGACATCGCGAGCCTAAGAAATGCTCCACATTTAAAACCACATAAAGATATTCGTCTGTAGACAGACTACACAACATTATTGTAACACAGTGCGCAAAAAGTTTTGCGCAAACATGTGCTCAAAGAGCACATATGCGCGTTTTCATACGACATGGGAATGTCATGCCGGAGACCTACATACGTCTATAAACAAACTACGGAAAAAGACTATAATACCATATACATATATTCACCGAGCTACATTACAACACATTACATTGATGCGTGTCGTGTTGCCACCCTTGTACAAAGAAAGACAAGAGTGCATTCAGTGAGGTTCGCAGACGCAGCGTTGCGGCCTTTTAAAAACTGCGCGAGATCCGGCTTTTTGCGGCAGCATCTACTTTTCAATTTCTTGCACCATGCTTTCGAATCCTGAACAGGACCTAATAAATGAGTCTTAAAAGGAAGCTCTGAAAATAGAAGCTGGGAAAAACGGGGAGGAAGGAGACCTCCATTGGAGCAAGAATTAGGAGGGTTGGTTTCTGCTTGGGTAAAAATAGGTTTCATTAAGAGCTGCTGGTTGGGTTTCCTTTGGACTCCGGTGCGGCTTTTCATTAGCATGCCTCGGACGCTTGCGCATAAGGCTACACCTACAGATAACAGAACCTGCTCCTTGCGAGGGAGTCATTGGTAGCCGAATACGGGACGCGTACATATTCCTTAAACTCGAGCTCGTGAACAAAGTTTAAAAAAAAAAATTAACGCTTTTTTCCTCACCGTGAAGAAAGACAAGCAGCGAAGCACTGGTGTGTTTTACCTCGAACGGCGCGCCTACGCACGAAACAAAGCGCGTTTGCTTGTAATGTGTGATTGGGAACACTTCCTATTTCATTAGGTGAACAAAATTTGACAGGATTTGGGATTTCATTTTTTTATGGCCGAAAAATCGGGGTGGTCCTTTCCCCTCCCGTGCGCAAGCCCCCGTTTTTACAGCATCTCGGTATTGCAGAATACTGTACTCTTCACTATGTATTTAATAAAAGTAGCGGAAATCGGCATAATGGGAACTTAGCGCCAAATCATCATATAACATTTGACTTACTTACCAACTTTCAGCGTTGTAGTTTCTCACTTGTTCCGTCCTCGCCCCTGCACAGTTTTTAGTGTGAATAATCATCATATAATTTGTTTCGGCCTAGTTTCCATTCAGCGAGAATGCCAGCCGTTTTTTGGAACTGTGCGTACTCCGTAGACGACCACGTATCGACCTACGGAAGACGAGAGTTCTGTAACGTTTAGAATTTCACAGTGAGCTAACCAGTTTTGACCAGTAAATAAACTCGGCAGAACAGCCATAGTGTTACCCGCCAATTTCACTCATTTTTTTTAAGGTACCTGCATAAGCTTCAGAGCTACAAGACATTCGCGAGAAACTCAGGACGAAACTTTTTCCTTGTTGACGCGACACGTAGGCAGGCTGACCTCTAGCTTCGCCGGAAGGTAGCCATATGCAGCTTCTCTGTAAAAATAAACACCAGCGTGCAGCGTCAGAAATAGCTCTACAGCGTTGTGCAGGGCAGCTTCTGCGATTATTTATATCGCCCTAATGCAGAGAGCGAATTGAATCTTGCATTCCTTGAAATACGGTGGTATTACAGTGAGGGGATATCACGCGGACGGAAGCCGGTGAACCGAAGAGATAGGGAGATCCAGGGCGTACGAATGTCGGATGGCAATCGACAAGAAAAAAAAAAAAAAAACAACCGCGGAAGAAGTTAACCGCCTCGCTATCTGTCTCCAGTACATTGCATTCAGGATATTCCCCGCGGCCTCCCCGGATGGCCGCGAAGAAAACAGCGGTGGCATTCTGCGCACTGGCTCGTGTTAAACTTCGGCCGTCGATCGCTTTACGTCGCTGGGGGGAAGTTTTAATGCAGCGTGGCATTTTTTGATGTATACGTTTTCTTTTCGTACGTGTGGTGTGGTTCAGGGTTGTGCAGAGTTGGCTATACACCCCAGCGTCCTATTTTTATTTTCTTGATTTCTTTTTTGCAGCGACCATTTATCTATGTGCACTTCCCAGCGACATAGCGAGGTGCCCCTGGCCGCGGTTCTGGCATGCAAATCAAGCACAGCCCTTTATTGCTTGGTGACACTTTACGATGAGAGGACGTCAACACGCTCTTCTGTGTGTGGCTTCGAAATAGAAATAAAACAAAAAAAGAGCGTCAAAAGAGCCTTGTTTCGTCTTCTCTTTCCTCCTTCTTTCTCTCCCTTTCCTCTTCTTTCTCCACTTCAACTTCCCCAGTTGAAGAAGTTTCGGAGCCGGCGTTTCTTTGGACGTCTTCGCCTTTGACAGGTGAGTTGGAGCGCAGTCTGTCGAAGCTGATGAGTCCACCGATTCTATTCTGCTGGCACGAATTCACGCGAGGTGCCACCTGAAAATGCCCTCAATGATTGTTTCACCCATGTGAATTTTTCAACGAGAAGACTACAGCTTCGCCCCTGCTTTTCTTGGATGGAAATGTTTCGCTTCTCACTCTGTGCTCTTCGGTGGTTAAATGACGTAGAAAAGAAAGTTTTGTAGTGGTTTTTTGAGGTTTCACGAGAATAAACGAATAAATCTTTTGTCTTGGGACTAATAGGAAGCAAAAATTTACGATAAGGGTATTATACCTAGAAGCAAAGGCAGACTTCAGCAGCGATGCTCTTCTTTGTCGAGGTTTTCGTGGTACGAGGTGTGGTAACGCGGTTGCAGCGATGTGGAGAGGGAATAGCCTAGCGAGGAAGAGAGCAAGTGCCCAGCGCACGTGCAGCTAGTTGAAAGAGTGCTTGAACCGGACGCTTATATAGGCAATGATTTTGCTAACTGCTGAATTCGGCGGCAACAATTATACCTGTCAACATTGTTGATCAAGACAAAAAACATTATGCGTATTTGAGGCAAGGTATCAATACGTAAAAAAAATATCTGCGTTGTTTTTTTCTCAATAAAAGTATATAGCTTCATAATTTTTGCGATAGAGAATTAAAAACACAGTAAAAATCAAAAACCGCTTGCGGCCCGTTTTGTGGCGGTGTTCCAAGTTCAAAAGTAAACAAAATGGCTGCGGCTTAGCTCAGCTAACCTTGGATATGTGAAGAAAAAGCTTAGCTTTGACTGGATGAGCCTTGATTTCGTATGGTTAAACCTATGATTTAGCTGTATTGCCGACCACACCTCAAAGCAGTACGGTTCCGTGTAACGCTCACAGGAGGCCGGGCGAACGTGGCATTAATTCATGGCGAATGCACCGTTCCTTTGCGTCGGGTGGGTGCGAGACAAGTCACGTTGCCCGAAACGACCCAGCGCTTCATGCATGGGAGGCTGCGGGAGTGGTTCGCTGCCTCGGCCGCAGCGGCGGTGGCGGCCGCTGTCGGCACCCGCAGGCGCCAATACGGCTGGCCCGGTGAATCACGCGATGCGCTTCGAGGGATGTACCACCGGGGGTGTGTTCGGTCAACATGGCAATTGCGCATCGTCCACAAAATCGTTCCACGAAAGTAGTAAAGTTTTGCTTTAAAATGTTGAAATAGATGGCGTTAGCAGTGTAACGTGCATTGGGATCACCACGCGGGGCCGCTGTCATCGAGGCACTCTAAACGTGCAAAATGAATTGGCGCAAACGGGAATCGACCTGCTGTCTGTAAGAAGCTTTACCTAGTCTTGCGATTAGGATACGCCAGGGGGACAAACAGTAAATAGACGTCATTGCGACGACGGCTTTACATTATAGGTTTTGCGAAACAATGATGATGATAAGCCGGTGCTGGCCCTTACGCCATACTGTCCCTTACGTCAACACAGGCGACGGCCACGTATAAAGAACATGGTGGTACCTGGCTGCAGAGGTCGGCGAACTCACTCATGAGTCCACTCACTCACACTCATTTGGACTCAAACTCACGCGTGAGTTTGAGTGAGCGTGAGGCTAGTGTGGAATGGTGAGTTTGAGCTTGATTGAGTTTGAGCCGAGTGATCCCGACTGAGTTTGAGTCCGATTGAGTTTGAGTACGCCTGAGACCTAGTGAATTTTGAGTCCATTTTGAGTTCTGAGTACATTTTGAGTTTGAGTTCATTTTCAGTTGTGAGTACATTTTTGAGTTTGAGTCCATTTTGAGTTCTGAGTACATTTTGAGTTTGAGTCCATTTTGAGTTCTGAGTACACTTTGAGTTTGAGTCCATTTTGAGTTCTGAGTGCATTTTGAGTTTGAGTCCATTTTGAGTTCTGAGTACAATTTGAGTTCTGAGCACAATTTGAGTTCTGAGTACAATTTGAGTTTGAGTCCATTTTGAGTTCTGAGTACATTTTGAGTTTGAGTCCATTTTGAGTTCTGAGTACATTTTGAGTTTGAGTACATTTTGAGTTTGATTACATATTCAGTTTTGAGTGCATTTTGAGTTCTGAGTACATAGGAGTTTTGAGTCCATTTTGAGTTTGAGTACATTTTGAGTTTGATTACATATTCAGTTTTGAGTGCATTTTGAGTTCTGAGTACATAGGAGTTTTGAGTCCATTTTGAGTTTGAGTACATGTGAGTAGCCTAGCAGGCAGCTATGGTTGGCTGTTAAGTTTCATGCGTCACTGTGGGCTCGGAATTCAGGTTACCTGCGGGTACGGCACCAATCGCGATCTGCATGATCGGTTGGGAGGGAGGGGGTGTCTGATTTTTTTCAGTTTCTTGTTGAATTTTTATCACCATAAGCACTTGCTGTATACCTAATTTTCGCGGCTTGGCGCGTGAGTGATAATTGACTGGTGAGGTCATAAAAAGGGTTATCTTACCTTTTCCTCCTGACGGATCCACTAAGAGCGCGGGACAGGGTGGTGGGAAAGCACACGGCGGCGCTGGTTGTTCGCCTGCTACTGTTAACGGCTTGATATACTAGGGGTCACAAAGGAAGAGGTGAGAGCCGGGGGGAAATGGGGGCGGGGGCTGTCCTTTCTGCTGTTTCAAATGAATTAGCTGAATTGACGGGGTAGCGCCCCTTAAGACAGAATAATGACCACATTAGATTGGGTGAAAAGTACAACTGATGAGGCTAAGGCGTGTAAGGTATCAAATGAAAGGTCCGGATTAACGGAATCAAGCGGGGTAAATAGAAAAATGCTTCCTGATTGTAGTGATCAGGCAGTCATAATGAGTCATAAATTGGGTTAAAATTCAAAATGACGCTTCGAGGGCATGTGGGGAATCAAATTCAAGGTCTCGATGTGGGGAATCATTCGGGACGAAAATGAGTTATGGATATATCATGACGTAGTTATGTAAGTCATAGATTCGGTTAAAATTCAAGTTCATGACGCTAGGGCGTGTGGCATATCAAATTCAAGGTCTCGATGAGGGTAATCACGTGCTTCCTGATTATTATCATGACATAGTCAAAATGGGTCATAAATTAGGTTAAAATTCACCATGATGCCACTGGGTGTCCGGGGCATCACATTGAAGGTTCCGATAAGGGAAATCACGTGGGACAAAAATGTGGTAGGGCTATATCATGAGATAGTCATGGTTAGTCATTGATTGGTTTAATTTCAAATTGATTCCGCTAGGATGTGATGGGTATCAAATTAATGGTCTTGATGAGCGGAATCACGTGGCAGAAATACAAAAATGCTTCCTGGTTATAACCTTTAGATTGTCATGGCGAGTCTTATATTGGGGTAAAATTCGAAGTGACCCCAATATGGCGTGTAGGGTATCAAATTTACGGTCTTGACGAGCGGAATCACGTGGTACAAATAAAAATAGGGCTTCGTAGTTTGAATCATGAGATAGTCATTATGAGTCATAGATTGGGTTAAATTCAAGGTGAGGCCGCTGAAGCATATGGGGCATCAAATTGAAGGTTCCAGTTAGGGGAATCACGTCGGACACCTAAATAATGCGTCCTGGTTACTGTCATGAGAGTCATGGTTATTTTGACTGGTATGAATTCCATATGACCCTGCTAGGGTGTGTGGGGTATCAAATTAAAGGTCTCGTCGAGGGGGATCACGTGGGACAAATATAAAAATGCTTTCTGGTTATAATTATGAGGATATAGCAAAAGCTATATAGCAAAATGTACACACTCACACTCACACTCACACGCTCACTCACTCACTCACACTCACTCACTCACACTCACTCACTCACTCACACTCACACTCTCACTCACACTCACTCTCACTCACACTCCCGCTAACACTCACACTCTCACACTCACTCTCACACACTCACACTCTCACTCACACTCATACTCTCACTCTCACTCTAACTCCACTCACACTCACACTCATACTCACACTCACACTCTCACTCTCGCTCTCATTCTCGCTCTCACTCACACTCTCACTCTCACTCTCACACTCTTACTCACACTCACTCACTCTCACTCACACTCACACTCTCACTCATACCCACACTCACACTCACAATCTCACCCACTCTCACTCACACTTACACTCTTACTCTCAATCTCACTCACACTCTCACTCTCACACTCACACTCACTCTCACTCTCACACTCACACTCACACTCTCACTCTCACTCTCACACTCTCACTCTCACTCACACTCTCACACACTCACACTCTCACTCACAGGCACACTCATACTCTCACTCTCACTCACACTCTCACTCTCACTCACTCACACTCAACTCACACTCTCACTCACACTTACACTCTCACTCTCACTCACGCTCTCACTCTCACACTCACACTCACACTCTCACTCTCTCTCACACTCTCACTCTCACTCTACTCACGCTCACACTCTCACTCTCATTACACTCACACTCTCACTCTCACTCACCCACACTCAACTCACACTCCCACTCTCACTCTCACTCTCACTCACACCCACACTCTCACTCTCACTCTCACTCACTTACACTCACACTCTCACTCTCAGTGACACACTCATTCTCACTCACACTCACACTCTCACTCTCACTCACTCTCACCCACACTCACACTCACACTCTCACTCTCACTCTCCCTCTCACTCTCACTCACTCACACTCTCACTCTCACTCACTCTCACTCACACTCTCACTCTCACTCTCACTGTCACTCTCGCTCACACTCTCACTCTCACACTCACTCTCACTCACTCTCACACTCTTACTCTCACACTCTCACTCTCACTCTCTCACTGTCTCAATCTCTGTGAGGCCATTTGAGTTCTGAATTCTTTTTGAGTTCGCAGCCCATTTTGAGTTCTGAGTTCATTTTGAGTTTTGAGTACATTTTGAGTTTTGAGTCCATTTTGAGTTTTGAGTAGATTTTGAGTTTGAGTACATTTTGAGTTTTGAGTACATTTTGAGTTTTGAGTTCACTTAGAGTTTGAGTACATTTTGAGTTTTGAGTCCATTTTGAGTTTTGAGTCCATTTTGAGTTTGAGTCCATTTTGAATTTAAGTACCCCAGGCAGCACAGGACTGTTCGGCCTAAAACAGGCCGGTGTACTTTGGCCGGTGATTTTCTGTCCGGCCGTTTCCCGGCAGCCATGTTCGGCCCAAGTCCAAATGTGGGCCTTTTGGCCGTATACGGCCGTACTCCCATGGCTGTCCAACGGCCAGTGTCCGTCGGCCAGTCGACCGGCTTACGGCCATACGGCCAGATTCCAGCCGTAGGGCTCCGGCCATTCCAAAGCCACCCGTGTACGGCCGAAGTACGGCCGCCGGAGGACAGCCGAGATACGGTCGTCGGACTCCAGCCGGACTAAAGCTGCCGGAAATACGGCCGTGCTACGGGCATTGGAGTTCAGCCACAGTACGTTAACTGTACTGAGGCCGGTCACTGCATGTCGCGCAAGCAGATGACTCATTCGCGCAGTGCAGAAGCAGCACAAACCCAGCATTTTGGGTCCAATGCAGCCACATCAAAGTGAGCTCGCGCGCAACCACCAGCCGTCAAGCTTTCAGCGCAGCCTTGCTTAATTACCAGCCTCAGTTGACAGCAAAATTCGTTTATTAAACAGTGCTCGCAAATTGTCGTTCCTTTAATTGCTGTGCCTCTTTTACTGCCGAACACCGAAAATATTCAGTTCTTTGTAGAGCTTGAATAGATGTATTGTCCAGGTCCTGATATCCTCTGTGGGGCGGCTTACCTGTAATAAACGGGGAAAGTGGAGGTGGAGGGGGGGAGGGGAGGTGGCGGAGGGCGCATACTTTAGTGGGTTGAATTTCAGAGAGATAAATTGCGCCCCTTTTAGCCAATTTCTTTTAGGGCAATATTCCGGAACACTTTCATGCTATGACTACATAAACTATTTTATAACAGTTGCTTGACCAATTTTGATGTATATAAAACCGGTGTGAATGCCTTTACGAAGCGTTTTGGTTCTCAACAAAACACTCAGGAGCATTTAATATAACTCCTTCACAAAAAAGTATGTCCATTTTCTGCCCATTTTTCTTGCAAAGAAATTTTCTACTCGATCAACTTTTCTGATGATCTTGCGCAGGGCTGATCCTAAGAAGGAGCGAACAGGTACTTTCATTTTCAATCTATTTTAATGTTGTTTTCATGAGTTACGTCCAGACCACTTAATAGTACAAAAGAACTTAATTTTCTTCTAATGTCATACTACGTTCCAAAAATTCTAGACGCGTTGCGAATGACGCCCTGCTTCAGGCGGCTGCAGTTGTATCCCTTTGTGTTCACGCAAGGAAAGGCGTAAAATTAGAGTTACATAATTTGTTTCAAACCAATAACATAGCAATGGTAGCATGCATATAGGTAACCTTGCATACTGCAACAAATAGGGCAATAAATATTTTATTGGTCAAGGTTGAATGCGTAGGGTTCTCAACCTATCGCAGGCAGACTTGCGCCTCTGGAAGTTTATTCATTTATTTTTTTTTTATTTTTTTTTATTTATTTATGTATTTATTTACTTCTTTTTATTCATTTATTTATTCATTGTTTTATTTATTTATTTATTTATTTATTTGATGCCTGCTTGCCTTTGCATGCATTACAGAAGGGAGATATATAACACTAAGCATTAAATATGAGACAAAATAACAAAATAATTCTACAAAGCGCGCTGAAGATCGTCAATATAAACAGTTAATGCAATCATACGTGGAAGATAATTACACTGCAGTATTGATGTAAAATAAAATGAATCGCGCAAGGCGTCACCTTTACAGGAAAGTTAATAATTTAGCTTTAAGCTAGCGGTCCCACTTTGCGATATGTAGAATGGCGCTTGGACATACTTATCCCCTTCTACTCCAGTTTTCGAATGATAGATATTACGAAAAAAGTTCAACCTGTGGTTTCGTCTGTGATCTTCCACGTCCTGCCATTTCAGTTTACTTTTACTTTCTCTCGTGCTAAGTTGAGCGTGCCAATTACCTAATACGAATTTGGTGTAGGGATCCACGAAAACACATGCGTACTGCAAGATTGAGCGCACATGAGTGAAATACGGTTGTTCTTTTCAGTTAGATGGAGGTTCACTGAAATTTCGTTTCAGAAAGCCAAAAACATATGCAGCCGTAACTTTTATGGCGTGAACCTGCCTATTTAACCTCTAACCACTCCCTAAATAAACTCCTAGGTATTTATATTCCTCGGCCGTTGTCACAGCAGTATAATTTACGATATACTTATTCAATTGGAATGAAGGTTTTCTTGTAAAGGTGCCGTTAACACACTGTTTAACACCCAAAAACTTTTCTGAATCAGCACACCAGGATATTATTAAATTCGAATAAAGCTGCAAGTATACGGAATCACGTTCATTCGCTATAGTCCGGTAAACTACACAGTACTTTTGAACAAAGCTATAGGGCCAATAGTAATAACAATGCAAAAACCCGAGCCCTGAACGAAAAACAGCACAAAGACTTATATTTAGACAGGCAAGTTACAAACACAAGCCCGAGGTAACGGATCGATAATGACAGACAACTTAGATGGAATTCAAATACAAGAAACAGTCCAATTAGACAAAATGATACCAACAGGAGGGCTAACAAATGAATATTACGAAGCGTAGCAGTTAACAAAAAAAATGAATGATGGTGGCAAAATTGAGAAGCAGAGATTGACAAGAAGAAGAAAAAACAGAACATCCCCCATCGCGAGGGGCACGATCAAATGCACAGCATTTCCGAGGGGGTGCGCCGGCAAGTCGTATCTCTTGATCGCGGGACCCGTGTCGCCATCTTTTGGAAGCGCGGGACAACTTGTGGCGCTTTCGAAACAAACGAGAAAGGAGTGAAGGATATAAGGCGCGTTCGGTGCATCGAAATCTGTGTCGGTTACGTGGCTCGGTCGGTTGTGCGCCGGGCACCTTGCGTTCCGCCCGCGGCGTCATGGGTTCGAAACCGGGCGCCGGAAACTGTTATTTCTTCCTGGCTGCGGACTACGACAAGGCGCGCCTGCGGACTACGACAGGGCGCGCATGCGGACTACAAGACGCGCATGCGGACTACGACAGCGCACGCCAACGCCGCGTGACATTGTGAGTTACTAAAATGCTATGCATTTAAAAAAAGAAAACGAACATTTCGATGCTTATGAGAGACAGAGTCCCAGCATATTCACCGACCGGGCCGGACGATGCACTGCTGTCGGAGGCGATTCGGCTACCTGGGAAGCGCGGCTTCGCTGTAGGCCAGGCCGTCCGGGACGATCACGGTGATTCGAGGCCCGGGAGTACGTTGGAGTCCTCCAGGGCGCGGGTCGCCGATGGTGTGATGCACAAACTGACAGGTGCCGTTGTCACATCACGACTGCCAAACGTAGCTGGTTTGCTTAGGCGCGGCTTCTCTTTTTATAACCGTGCCGGCGCGGAGATGGAGAGCACAACACACAACGCGCCCGCCGCCGTCAGCGAATAACTTCACTCTTCTGAGTCTTCTCCCTTCTAGAATCACCGACGCTCTTTAGCACTGGCAAGGCCACGCGCACCTCCTCGAAAGTACTGGAAGCTTCGACGAAACCGGAGCGGCGGAGGTTTTAGTTTTGTTGTTTTCTCGCCTGCGAGCCGGCGAGTGATCGTGTTACCGTCTCTTCGTTCGAGAAAGCTCCATATTGTCTCGGGGCGAATGGAACCGAACTGAATGAATCGAACGACTGCAAGAAGAATTAGGCGCTGTACAAATGAAATGAAAAATTTATAAGGTACTTTTAGACGTCGTACGCTCGAGTTTGTGACACCATCATTTGCTTTTTTGCAGTCCAAGAATATACAGTCAACCACTTTAAGCTTATCTATTGCAAGAGCCAAATCGTACGTGAACTCAACAATCTGCGTTGAGCAAGCAAATCCTGACAAAATCCATGTTTCCTAGGATGCTGGCGATTATGTTTAATCAAATGAGTCATATCCCAAGAGTAGCTGAGCTCACCTTCAAACATCGGAACAAAATTAACAGCTAGGCTTCGTCAATGACAAGGCTCTGTTGTTATCGCAAATTTAAAGTAATTTTTTTTTCTAAATAGGCAGTCGTAAAATTCCATCAAGTAACATAGTGCAGGGCATGAAGTTGATCCTACCAATGCACGAGCGAGTCTCTTCTACGTTTATCACCAACAACATAGTGCAATATTTCTTGTCGCAGTTTAATTGTGAGCAGAAT